>JAZAYU010001007.1:0-105276 GCA_038501625.1 Corbicula japonica
GAGGGACGGATGAGTGCAACTCACTTTGTGGGGGCATAAAAATGAAATAATGAGATGTTTAATGAAAACAAATAGTGTAATAAAACATACCGATTTCTCTAAAAATTGATCAGGCAATACAAACTATTGTGAAAATAAATGAAACAACAGTTTCTCAAATGAAAAAGATATATTGGTATGAATGGCTGTTTGTTATAACAATCTACACATCATGTCTAATCATCTGTGCAAGGTTAAAAGAAATCAGCCAAATAGAAAATTTGGAGTTGATGCCACAACATTGTGTAAGTGAAATTAACAAAGGGCCATAACTCTGGTGAAAACATTGCCGCAAGAAAAATCTCTTCTTAACGATCATCTACACATCCAGCTTGATCATGTGTGCATGTTTGAAAGAAATCCGTCCAATAGTAAATGAGGAGTTGATGCCACAAGATTTAATTACTGAAATAAAAAAGGGCCATAACTCCGGTAAAATTGGCCATAGGAAATAATCTTTTCTTTACGATCATGTATACCTCCTGCTGAATCATCTGTGCAAATTTGAAAGAAAAACCCTCAGATAGTTCATATAGGAGTTGATGCTACAAGATTTTATTACTGAAATAAATAAAGGGCCAGATCTCTGGCCAAAATGGCCGTAGGAAAAAATATTTTTTTTACGATCATTTACACATCCTGCTTGATCATCTTTGCAAGTTTGAAAGAAATCCTCTTTATTGTTTATGCGGAGTTGATGCCACAAGATTTTAATACTGAAATATACAAAGGGCCATAACTCTGGTAAAAATGGCCGTAGGAAAAAATCTTTTTTTACGATCATGTACACATCCTCCTTTATCATATGTGCAAGTTGGAAAGAAATCCGCCTTTTAGTTTAGAAGAAGTTGACGCCATAAGATTTGGGGACGTACGTACGTACGGATAAAAATAAAAATATGTAAAATTTTCTTGATTGTAATGAAATAGAGAATGCGAGATCTCAAAGTTACTTAATATTTTTATATGTATGTGTAAAAGACCTTGGATTCCAGTAACCAGACCTCTAGCTTGACAGTCTACAGTAGACTTTGTTTCCGGTTACCTGACTTCTAAGTTTTAGCCACTCCATAAAAAATGAGATCAATTTAGGGTCTGGCTTAGATCAAAATAAAAGAAAACACATTGCGTTTATTAAGCGAGTCAATGAGGAAGAGATAGAAGTTGGAAAAAACTGCCTATATGCAGTCAAAAATATCTTACGATAGTGCAGCTACTTACAAATTACACTTAACAAACACCGTGATGAATTCCGTGTCTTTCTCTGTTTCAGTCTATTGTTATTAGTAGAATTAATAATTATTATTATTTTTAATTATTAGTAATAATAATAATAATAATAATAATTATTATTATTATTATTATTATTATTATTATTATTATTATTATTATTATTAATTATAAGTACCTTTGGGGATTGGCTTTATCTAAGACTGAATCGTGGATAGCTTGTATACGATGTTTTTCACTGTTGGAACTCCATGATCTCAGGTTAAAACCTGCAGACGACATTAGATCACGTGACTTGCTGTAGAATTGCAATAGTTCATCATCCTGTTGGAAGTTTGATAAAACGCTGTCAAGATCTCGTCGTAGGTAGTCACTAGACTTCTTGTCGCTGTGCAGTTCAGGATGCATCAGTATTGTTGCGCAAAGAATAAAAGGTGACGACGTAGCTCCAAATAAGACTGTACGGAATCTATACGTCATCAAGTCGTTTTTAGGATTGTTCTTGTCACTGAGATATAGAAATCGCGTCGCGTCTCGATCTTTCTCGTCAAGAGCAATGTTGAGGAAAGCCTTCTCAATATCCGTTGCTATGGCGTGCCTATTCATTCGGAAACGAAGTAAAATTCCAGTTAGATCATTAAGTTCGGGTGGTGTAGACATTAGGCAATCGTTAATGCTAGGCTGGTCACGTGACTTAAACTGCAGTTATAGATGATACGGATTCGTGTTGAGTTCGAGTCCTTCTTTACGTGATGGTGCGGTTGATTATGTACAGGGTGGTGGGGTAACACATGTATCGCATTTTTCAATAAAACCGCGTTTCAACTGATCGCGTTTAATGTGTCTATATTGTTGCCGTAGATCCGACTCTGATGACAGACGTCTTATTGTGTTCTCTGTGCGCCTCCTGAAAACTTCGTAATTTGTAGGGAGTACGGGGTAATCTTCATTGCAAGGTAGTTTAGCTGTATAACGTCCATCTTTGTACGTAATACTGTTTTCCTTTTATGTCTCAAGTATACCGGAAGTAGATTGTTTATACTCATCTTTAGATATCCCCATAGATTCTAACTTCCAAAATCTCTCAAGATCTTCGACATTAGGTGGCGCTGTGATGACGTTTAACATGTTACTGGCAGACGACTCATTCTTAGCAGACGAGAGCGGTCCTGAGCTTTGATCCGAGCTTTGATTTTACTGCCGTCGGTACATTACCCCTAATGACCTTGTTCTGTACAATTTGCCAAAAATGGTCAGCTCCAATCAAAAGAGATACTTCAAAGTTGTCGCCAACGGCGGAAATAGGATGCCCGTTTAAGACCCTCAATGTATTTCAAACCTCTGACTTCTTTCTGCTGGTAAGGTAATGGTACTTCGATGGTTGGTACAATATGTACGTCAAGTGGGATGGTCTCTCCATGATCGGCGTGTAGAAACACTCTGCCAATCGGTATATGCCGACACTGCTCTGATTTACCACCGAAAGATGCTTAAGATAGAGTTTCCGAACCGGTGCATTTTAGTTTCAGTTTCTTGGCAAGCTCTCCCGTAATAAATGACCTTTGAGCGCCTTCATCAAATAATATGTTTGCTGTAGCCATAGAACAATCTTGTGAACTTACCTGAGCGATTGCTGTCTTGAGCAAAACATTCGATTTTTGATGCGTTGTTGAATGAAGAATGGCAGTTCCTGTTTGACCGGAATAAGAGCTCATGAACGACGCTGCATTGGGATTCAAACCGGAAGTTGATGACTTGTTACAAATACTTGAGTGGTTTTTTTCGATGGCAGTGCCTTGAAACGGCACTCTGAAACTGGGTGTTTTCTGAGACAATTATAACACAGACGTTTAGATCTGATAATGTTACGTGTTCTACATGGGTTTTCATGTTCTCACAACTATGCGATGAATGCTCACCTTCACAAAACAGACAGTTTCTTTGATTTATTATTATCCCTTTTTGCGACTGATTCTTTACAGTATTTTTCTTATTTTTGGTTCCCGTGTAAAAGAATGCCGTCGGCGCGTGCGGTTCTATGTTTTCGTCAGTTACACCAACTTCTAAAATGTTAATTTCTCTGGCGATAGCAGATCTCAAAACTTGTATTTGCCAACGTACATTTCCGTGTTCTCGCGCTAAATTGCGTGGTAATTCAGAGGTAAGTTTATTCATGATTATAGGTTCCAATAAATCACCATAGGAACCCCGTCACTCACCTAAAGATTCCAGTCCCCGGATGTAGTCTATTCTGCCGTGAAAACGGCGTAAACTCGTCACACTGTTGCTTGGAATCGGTAAGTCTAGAAGCGACTGCATGAAAATATCCTTTTTCCTATGAGTTTGTCCGAATCTTTCTCGCACAAACCTATAAAAATATCAAAGGTTGCACTGGTCTGTATGTAAGTACGTACGTCCTCAAAACCTCAGTCTATGAAATGACGAACTATCAGGCGGTACTCTGCGGCAACAACTGCTATACTTACACAAGCGCTACAACTACTATGCTAAGACAAGCAGCTACAACTACTATACTTAGACAAGTGGCTACAACTTTTATACTTAGACAAGCGACTAACTATTATACGTAGACAAGCGGCTACAACTGCTATACTTAGACAAGAGGCTACAACTGTTATACCTAGACTAGCTACTACAACTACTATACTTAGACAAGCCGCTACAACTGCTATACTTAGACAAGCGGCTAGAACTGCTATACTTAGACAAGCGGCTACAACTACTATACTTAGACAAGCGGCTACAACTACTATACTTAGACAAGGGGCTACAACTTTTATACTTAGAGCAGGGGCTACAACTTCTATACTTAGACAAGCAGGTACAACTAATAAACTTAGACAAGCGGCTACAACTACCATACTAAGACAAGCCGCTACAACTACTATACTTAGACAAGGTTCTACAACTACGATTCTGAGACAAGGGGCTACAACTACTATACTTAGACAAGCGACTACAACTACTATACTTAGACAAGCGGCTACAACTACTATACTTAAACAAGTGGCTCAAGTGCTATACTTCGACAATGGACTACAACTAATATATTTAGACATGGGGCTACAACTACTATACTTAGACAAGCGGCTACAACTACTATACTTAGACAAGCAGCTACAACTACTATTCTTAGACAAGCGACTATAACTACTATACTTAGACAAGCGACTACAACTGCTATACTTAGACAAGCGGCTACAACTACTTTACTTAGACAATCGGCTACAACTACTATTCTTAAACAAGGGGCTACAGCTACTATACTTAGACAAGCAGCTACAACTACTATTTAGACAAGGGGCTACAACTACTATACTTAGACAAATGGCTACAACTACTATACTTAGACAAGCGGCTAGAACTTTTATACTTAGACAAGGGGCTACCACTTCGATTCTTAGATAAGGGGCTACAACTACTATACTTAGAAGCAGCTACAACTGCTATACTTAGACAAGCGAATACAACTACTATACTAAGACAAGCAGCTACAACTACTATGCTTGGACAAGGGACTCCAACTACTATACTTAGACAAGCGGCTACAACTACTATACTTAGACAAGCGACTACAACTACTATACTTAGACAAGTGACTACAACTACTTTATTTAGACAAGCTGCTACAACTACCATACTTAAACAAGGGGCTACTACTACTATACTTTGACAAGCGGCAAATCCTGCTCTACTTAGACAAGCGGCTACAATAGCAATACTAAGACAAGCAGCTACAACTTCTATACTTAGACAAGGGACTCCAACTACTATACTTAGACAAGCGGCTACAACTTCTTTACTTAGCAAGCGACTACAACAACTATACTTAGACAAGCGAATACAACAACTATACTTAGACAAGCTACTTCAACTATTATTCTTAGACAAGGGGCTACAACTACTATACTTAGACAAGCGGCTACAACTACTATACTTAGACAAGCGACTACAACTTTTATACTTAGAGCAGGGGCTACAACTTCTATACTTAGACAAGCGACTACAACTTTTATACTTAGAGCAGGGGCAACAACTACTATACTTAGACAAGCGGCTACAACTGCTATACTTAGACAAGCGGTTACAACTACTATACTTAGACAAGCGGCTACAAATACTATACTTAGACAAGTGGCTACAACTACTATACTTAGACAAGCGGCTTCAACTGCTATACTTAGACAAGCGGCTACAACTGCTTTACTTAGACAAGTGGCTACAACTGCTATACTTAGACAAGCGGCTGCAACTACTTAATTTAGACAAGCGGCTACAACTGCTATACTTTGACAAGCGTATACAACTGCTATACTTAGACAAGCGGCTACAACTACTATACTTAGACAAGCGGCTACAAATACTATACTTAGACAAGTTGCAACAACTACTATACTTAGACAAGCGGCTACATCTACTATATTTAGACAAGCAGCTTCAACTACTATACTTAGACAAGCGGCTACATCTTCTATTCTTAGACAAGCGGCTACTATATTTAGTCAGTAGAATATTCTTCACTATCTACTCTGTTTCCAAATCGCCGATATCTGCGTGATTTACAATTTTCTCGTTGAGATTCTTGATTAGTTCTGCTTTTTCCTCCATGATATCGAGCAGGGCGGTCTTCTCCGATAATGACAACTCGTTGTTGAATTTCTCCAGTTGTCTCGTATTAATGCGACGCTGGCCCTCTCTACTTGTAAGAAGCTTCTGTAAATTCATGATAATGACTGTAAATATTTCTCACGACGGCAACAATGTGGGGAAATAACAAATACGTTTCCAGGTCCGACCTTTTACTTAATCATATCATATCAATCATAACAATAACATATCGTCGGATGTACGTTAACGTAAAGGGTCGTCACACTATGACGTTCTGGTCAACGTTCTCTGAATGTTTCAATCGTTCAGTTTTTGAGCTTTCTAGAATGAGGATGACACATCTGGCGTGTTATTAACGTTTTGTCTAACGCACCACTAGCGTGTGTCTAACGCACTAAAAGCTTCTAACAGCGACCAAGTAAGAAAACCCTAAAATCATTAGCATGTTCTCACGGGCCACTGGCGCGCGAAGAACGATTTGTCAACGTTAGACGTGCGTGCTGAGGCATGGACGTTCGGGTAACGCTCAAATGACGCTCAATGGACGTAAAAAGGACATTCGTTTCACTTTAGTCACACGCTGCGTTCGCTAGGGGACCGTTACCGGTCGTTGACAGGTCGCCAGTGAGTCGTTCAAAGCAAAGCAAACGATTTGTATCAATCAAGTAACGCTTGAGTAACGACTGTCTGACGATAGCAGAACGCGTGCAACGCTCGGCAAACGTTAGTTAAACGTTCCACGAACGTTCTTAAACGTTCGTCAGCGTTTACAATTAAACGTTGAAGAACGCTCGTCTCAAAGAAAATTTGTGTGCATGTTCAAACTTTTTTTCAGGACCAGCGTTCTCCACCGACTCCCGGCGATCATTGACGTTCACCGACGTTCACTAGCGTTCAAAAAACGCACTTCTGGCGATATCCCAGCGACCATGAACGACTATCAACGTTTCATCAAACGTCGTAGAACGCTGGCCAGAACGTCATAGCGTGACGGCCCCATTAAGGCGCTGGACATCTCGTGGGACGTCGTGCTATAATCGAAATGTTACAGATTCCCGACACGAGCAGAGGTGTTGTTTGACTTAAGAAGCACAACGATATCATTCCATGATGGAACAAGTTTAGAAACTAGACAGTGTCCTCATGACACGGATGCCCCCATTGCTGCAACAACATTTGTAAGATAACAAAGGGTCATAACTCTGGAAAATGGTCGCAGGAAAAATCTTTTCCTTACGATGATCTACACATCCTGTTTGATCCCATGTGCAAGTTTGAAAGAAATCCGCCTGACAGTTAATTAGTTGTTGATGCCACAATATTTTGGGGAGGTAGGTACGTAAAAACAGACAAGTGCAAGTGCCCCCCACTTCGTAATTACTGATTGTTTTAGTATTCAAGAAATATTGGTTCATCAAGTTAAATATACTGTCCACGCATTACTTATCGTGCAAAACCAACAACATATTCTAGCTTTGTACACATGACTTCAATATCTGATATTTACACTCAAACTTCATCCTTAACGTTGAAGTCTTATTCACCTACCAAACCATATTTTCTGATGTTACGCAATGTGACATATTACTTTTAGAGGCGTGGATACGGTAAAAACGCTCACAATTTATTGGACTGTACACAATGTTTTGGCATGCAACGTCGAGAAGCAATTACATTTTGCTACGAGTTGCTGCGAAAAAGCATACCGTCATTCACTTTGTCGTCAACCTGGCTGTTCCAACAGCCATCAGAAAAAGCCGTAATATCATGAATTCTTGTCATATGTTCAGTATTAATGAGTGTATTTAAGTGTGCATACATAAGTAATAAAATTAATCAGGTATGAAAAGCAGTTGAGTTGTTTGAAGTACAAATAACAGCCTATGGGCTTTACACACTGTTTTCCATAACCACATGAATCAAATATCATTTCAATCTGTAATACATCCATGTTGTATGTCAACATATAACTGATGATGGGCATATACTGAAAAATATATAGAGTCACCTGTCTCATATCATCTCACTGAAAGTCAATAGTAAATAAAGATAGGCATTTTGTCAGTGGTAATACCTGTTGATAACTGCTCAGTGCTGACAAGTATTGACCTGGCAGGAGACTTCTCATTCTGAGGCTCTCACTACTGTAGGATTTCTAGTTCAGCTTGTCAGGTAGACACAATGCCAGGTGCAGGCTTCTGTATGACCGCTGGTTTCACTGTCTGATATAATAACATTCTAAGGTGGACCTTCAATAAATGTAAAATGCCACTATATGCCTAGTATTTTCAAGTCTCATAAGAATGTTATACAAACATTGATTCTCACAAGATTCAGATTTATCAACTATATGAGGTGTCTCCAAATCTGTTGACTGCGGGTTCGAGACTCACAAGGGATTAGATTTGTCTGCAGTTTCCCCAATCCACATTCCGTGCAAGTACTGGTTGGCAACCCTGGAAGCAGTCATCACACGTGATTAATTTAAGTCGGAAGAACTTGTTTCACAATCAATGTAAACATTTTAACTAAGTATGGGGTGCTATGGGTCACTCCTTTTCAACAAAGATAAAGAGGATATTAATTTTGTTTCAACTAGTGTAAGACAGAAATATTTTTCACTGATTGAGCTCCAGAATTCGTATTTTTTACGAGTGACGATACCACGGGTGAAAATATGTAATTCTGGAAATCACCAGTGAATTTTTTTCGGTCAAACCATTGACAAAAACGTTTGTTTATAATATGACGTCACATGCCCAAATTTGAACCCGTTTACTAAACATTCTCAGTCGGAATGCCGGAATGCTAAGTGCCTCTGGGTATCAACGTAAAAAAACAATGAAAATAAAAATGATAATCCACTGTTTTCAAACAGTGGAATACCACTTTTATTTCACCGAGAAAAATATATACATGTAGTTTACTAGAAAGCATAAAATAAAAAGTCATGTCGGATCAGTATCAATGTTTGTTGAAGCAAAATATTTAAATTGAAAACGTGGTCTTTATAGAAGTTGATCAAATTATTCAGAAGTTAACTTACGTTTCATATCAGCCTCACGAGCATACGCATATGCTGCCAACTCCATGTCTTTTAAGTTGCTAACTGGAATATCTGCAAAATCATTTATCAAGTAAACAAAAATTTGTCTGGAACAAATTTAATAAAAAAAACAAATTTTGTATAAGAGTATTTTTGTGTGAATAATACAATGTATATTTTCTGTGACAATTAAAATTTTAGTTCGATGTTCGAGAAATTTGGCAAGAAACTAGCTACTCCTTTTCGTCAGATAAATAATTGAAAGTGTTTGGAAAAAAACATCGCTAAATGTAACAATTAAAAGCTAAAGTTTATTGAGACGTAAGTATTTTTTTTAAGTTTTACATTGACAAAGTTATAAATCAATTATTGCTTAAATTTGCAATTAAACACATAATTCAAAATTAAAATATTCTAAATTTAAAAAAAAAATTAGGATTAATTTGCTTAAGAATATAAACTAACTAACACTGTATTATTTAACACTGTACAGACGTTTTAAAGGATCATGCAGGCTGACATTATACGAGGGATGATCCAAAATAACGTAGACTTTTGTTAAAGTTTTTATATTATTCAAAATGCCACAAATAAAATAACACAAACTTTTTTCGGAATATGTCCAGAATATTTTTACAAAATATCAGCAAAATACAATATCACGTAAAAAACTATAAACATTTATAATCATACACTAACCGCTATCCGGCGCACGTCAAATTAGATCTAATAACGTCAACGACGTTATTTCACGGGCGCAGCGTTAGCGAAGCGGCGTATGTTCTAAGTTTCTTCAAATTGACTTCGTCACCGGAATGCGATTCCGGGGAACCCATTGATTAAACATAGTAGTGTATCATTGCTGGTCAAAGTCTCGCAAGTGGTTATGAGGCGATCGAAAAACTGGTCCTCATCTCGCTCGTACCGTCGAAGAAATGACCGGGAATGCAATACCCACCGTATCGCGGTCACAGGTGCTCGGCGCATGTGTCCACCATCCCCCTATCCCATCACTACAACCCTCCTATATGTTTCTCTCCCATATATAATAAGAAACAACTTATCATTGATGACCATTATCATAATACGTATTATGATAATGGTCATCAATGATAAGTTGTTTCTTATTATATATGGGAGAGAAACATATAGGAAGGTTGTAGTGATGGGATAGGGGGATGGTGGACACATGCGCCGAGCACCTGTGATTATCCTTAGTTTATTTGGTATAGACAATGATTGTACAATGACTGTACGAAAATGTCCTTTACTCTGAATATACGCCTTTTATCACCTGATTGACCAGTTTAGATCCAGATCAGCTGCCACAGCCATTTTATCTGATGTGGACCTACATTGTTCGCCTCTTGGTCAGATATACGAAACTATTAACCCTTTCCTTGATATATACGCATTTTTACACATGTGCGACCAGTGTAGATTCAGATCAGCCAACACATCCGTGCCGTCTGATCAGGTTCTGAACTGGTCGCAAATTGGTCTGAAATAACCTAATGAATCAAAAAACAAACAGTTTAGATCCTGACCAGACGGCACGGATGTACCGGCTGATCTGGATCTAAACTGTTCGCCCTAGCAATAAAGGTGTATCTATACAGGAAAGGGTTATTATAAATAACTAAATTATTCTAAAAGCGAACAGTTTAGATCCTGATCAGATAGCAAGGATATGGGGGCTGATCAGGATTTACTCTGTTTGCCCATGTGATATCTAGTCACATATATGAGATAAAGGGTTAAATGCATTTTAAGTACTAGATCATATAGTATCTGTATCTGTCAGTCTATTTGTTCTCCTTTAACTTAATGAAATGCTAAAAAGTAAAAAATAATCCTTTATTCCATGGGTATTTGATATCCTATGAGTGACAGTGTAGATCCAGATTAGCACTAATCAGCACTCCATGCAGGAAGATTATATTCTAATACACTGTTAGGTTCATGGTTAGAATTAAGCAAATTAACCTAATTAATGTAAAAGTGAACAGTGTTGATCCTGTTCAGTCTGCACAGATGTGTGGGCTCATCTTGATCTACAGTGGTGTGCATTCGATATAAGCCATATCTATGCAGTGAAGGGCTTATTAGAAGTGCTATGATTTCTGTGATTGTGTTTTACAGGTTACTGCGAGTACAAGGGACAGAGATACCAGCAGGACCAGCAGTGGATGGACGGCTGCGACTACTCCTGCCTCTGTGAGGAAGCTGCCACTGTAAGCTACTCTTCTCACAATTCTCAAACTGCTGTGCCCAAGGTTATAAAACTGAGTATGGAAACCAGTCTCAAATCTCAAGGATCTGATTGACTGAAATGGCGACCAGTCGCCATTTCTGCCAATCAGATGCTTGAGATTTGAGTCTGGTTTCCAATCTCAGCTTTATAAACTTCAGCCCTACTGTGGCGTCATCTAATTTGCAAGGATGAAAATATCACTTTGAAGCCAATAATGATATTGTTTATGGTTTAGGGGCGGATCCAAATGGGGTTCATTGGGTATCCTTAAACCTCATTTTACGGCAGCAATATTTAGTTTTTATGAGGATTTAGGCCAGAAAGTTAATAGTTATCTTGTATCTACCATAAGAATGCCTCAAACTAACCTAACAAAAGGGTTCATGCCAGCCAGAAGCGGCACAACAAATAGTCACATTTAAATAATACTTCAGGAGTCTTTAAGAGTCTGCTGATAAAAATATGAAAACTTTCACCTCTTGAATTTATGAGAATTTGGGTTGTTTTCCATTCCCAGTTAATCGGTTTCTGAACAAAAATCTTTGTTCAAATCAAAGATATTTGTTTTAAAGATTAGACATGCAGTTGAAATAAACTGAAAAAATGTCCTTAATTTCTTAACTCTTACTAAGTTCAGGGCAGATACAAGTGTGTTGATCGATGCCCAAGTTTTGGTACCCTGCCACCTCAGTGTAGAATGGTTCCTGACTTCACAAATCCTTGCTGCCAGACACCAGACTGTACATTCAACGGAAACTTTGGAGAAATCACAGGAACCTTGACTCCAGCCCCACAACCTGGTCACTGTCGGCCCCAACCCTAACCCAACTGGTGCTCCCACACCACGTAAGTATAGTGATTTCTGTAGTTACACTTTTGCATGGATTGTTAAACTGGAATCTGGGGCTTTTTTTATCCCTTAACTCAAAAGATTCAAATTTTATCAAATGGATGCACAATTTAGATCCAGATCTATGAGCACATCTTTTAACAGATCTGTTTACAGGAAATCAGTGGTCATAAATGGGGTCAGTGTGTATGGAATGAGTATGATATAAGGAAATTAAAAAACTAAAAACTAAGGAGTATTTCTAAAAATGGCTAAATCTTAATTTGTCAGTTTGAAAATAAGACTCAAGGTTAATTATTGCTGCAAGAGTTTGTTTTACACAAGTTGAGTTTTAACAAGAATCTACACTGGAGTGAACAACAACTAAAAGCCAACTAGCTTGGTTGGTAAACTTTATAAAATTTGGTAAAAATATGAATTAAACAGTAGAAAATAAACAGTGAAACAACTATAAAACCATGGTAGATAGAGAATCATTGATTTTTTAAAATAGTCTATAAAATCATGGTGTTTAATGATATTAAGAATACTGTTTACCACATTGATACAGGTTTTATCCCGTGTGAGACCAGTCTAGATGCAGATCAACCTGCACATCCATGCAATCTGCTCCAAACCTATACTAGTCATTTAGATCATTAACAAACCATATCGATCATGATCAGACTGAAGGGATGTTCAGGTTGGTCTGAATCTACACTGGTTGCCTATGGAGTAAACAACTAACCCATTACTCCATATATAAAGCTTTATTGTGTTGGCAAACAGTGTAGATTCAGAGCAGCCAGCACATTCCTGCCATCTGATCAGGTTCTGCTCTGTTAGCTTTAAGATTAATATGGTTATTTCTCTCCAGGACGTGATCAGTGTAGATCTAGGTAAGATTGCACCAATGTGCAATCTGGATCAAGACTGGTTGCACATGTGTTAAAATGTGTATATATAAAGAGTAGAGTTAATAAATTGAATGTGGGAAAAAATATGTTTGTTCAGTATCAGATTTTGTTTCCAAATGTCCACAGTACCCCAATGTACCGTCACAGTGTAAGATGGTCACCGACCCCGCAGACTCCTGCTGTCTCCAGCCCCAGTATGATTTCACACCAACTCAAAGCACAATCACCAGCACCCTCCAACCAAGGTTCCAAGTATAATCAGCAGTCAGGCCAACACCCCGGCCCCAACACCAGGCCCAGATGGTCAAATTCCAGTGCCAAAACCATTAGGTAATGATTTATCTGTGAAGTTTTATGTTGCTATGTGCATAGTGAATATAATTTCCATTGAGCACAATACATATGTTTGCGTAAATATTGAGAAGCACTCAACCCATGGCTAGGTGGTGTGGACAGTAATATGCATTCCCATTATTGTCCAAGAACAGGCTTTACCAAACTTAGCCTGCAATATGTTGATATTTGTTGTGTTTAGTGGCTTCCAAAGTGCCTTTTCCATCTATTTACCAGTGAAAGATAGAAATATTATTTATTTGAATGGGTAGCAATTAGTGAAAATACATTCCAGAGTTATTTAGTGGCACATATTTCTGTCTTTGGCCCAAGATCATAATTAAAAACCGAGGGACCAGTCTAAACCTCAAGCTTGTGATAGGTCACATTTATGTGATACTGGGCTGAAGGTTATAAAACAGATTGGAAACCAGTCTCAAATCTCAAGCATCTGATTGGCTGAAATGGTGACTGGTTCCATTTCAGCCAATCAGTTGCTTGAGAGTTGTGACTGGTTTCCATGCTCAGTTTTATAACCTTGGGCACTGGGCAACTTGATTCATACTCCACGGTAAAATTTGGAAAGTTGCTGTATTAACTTTTAGTGTGCTAAGCTTCTGACCCTTTACACCATAGATAAATCTTTTATCACACGGGTCGCCGGGGTGACCATGTTAGATCTAGATCAGACTGCACATCTATGTGTGCTGATCTGGATCTACACTGTTCATGTATTGGTAAAAAAAAAATAACCTAAAGATTAAGAAAATGCACAGTGTAGATCGAGATCAAACTGCATGGATGTGCAGACTAATATGTATCTACACTGGTCACATACGGGATACATGCCATATCCATGGAGTAAAGGATGAAGAGAATATCACTGAATCATAATTGAAAATTGTATTAAGTAACATTGTGGACAAATTACAATCCAGCTTAGGATTCCTGTCCTGTATAAGGAAGAAGAAGACATATTAATATTGCAATTTAAGAAAGGCAAAAGCAACTGATTATGGTGGTATTTGACAGATATCTGTGTGTACAAGGGATCTACCTACCAGCAAGGCCAGACTTGGGATGATGGTTGTGACTACACATGTAGATGTATTGATTCTACCATTGGAAAATACCAGTGTGATAAAAAGTAGGTACTTGTGCTCTTTACCATTTACTGCATGGGATATGGCTATTATCCCATGGCAATCAGTGTAGATCCAGATCAGCCAGTACATCTGTGCCATCTTATAAGGATCTACACTGTTCACTAGAGTCAGTAGGATATTTCTTACAAGAAGAGGACAGTGCAGATCCAGATCATATAGCATGGATATGCCAGCTGATCTGGATCTACAATTGTCACTTATGCTATAAAACCCATGTATATGGGGTAAAAGGTTAACATTTACACTTTTTGAAAAAATATGATAGAGCAGTGTATTGATATATTTTCGCGTAGCAAGGTAAGATTACCCTGTAAGGTTTTTTTCTTTTCTTTATCAAGTTTTATTATGCCCCCCTTCGAAGAAGCGGGGGTATATTGCTTTGCACATGTCGGTCGGTCGGTATGTCGGTCGGTATGTCGGTCCGTAGACCACATCTTGTCCGATCAATAACTAGACAATGCTTTGTGATACAGTCCTTATATTTGGTGTGGAGGTTGGTCATGACCAGTAGAAGACCCCTATTGATTTTGGGGTCAGTAGGTCAAAGGTCAAGGTCACAGTGGCCTTGACCACAAAAACCTTGTCCGATCAATAACTAGACAACGCTTTGTGATACAGTCCTCATATTTGGTGTGGAGGTTGGTCATGACCAGTAGAAGACCCCTATTGATTTTGGGGTCAGTAGGTCAAAGGTCAAGGTCACAGTGGCCTTGACCACAAAAACCTTGTCCGATCAATAACTAGACAACGCTTTGTGATACAGTCCTCATATTTGGTGTGGAGGTTGGTCATGACCAGTAGAAGACCCCTATTGATTTTGGGGTCAGTAGGTCAAAGGTCAAGGTCACAGTGGCCTTGACCACAAAAACCTTGTCCGATCAATAACTAGACAACGCTTTGTGATACAGTCCTCATATTTGGTGTGGAGGTTGGTCATGACCAATAGAAGAACCCTATTGATTTTAGGATCAGTAGGTCAAAGGTCAAGGTCACAGTGGGCATACCGTTGTCCGATCAATAACTAGACAACGCTTTGTGATACAGTCCTCATATTTGGTGTGGAGGTTGGTCATGACCAATAGAAGAACCCTATTGATTTTAGGATCAGTAGGTCAAAGGTCAAGGTCACAGTGGCCTTTGCATACAAAAACGTTGTCCGATCAATAACTAGACAACGCTTTGTGATACAGACCTCATATTTGGTGTGGAAGTTGGTCGTGACCAGTAGAAGACCCCTATTGGTTTTGGGGTCAGTAGGTCAAAGGTCAAGGTCACGGTGGCCTTGACAACAAAAAACCTTGTTCGATCAATAACTAGACAACGTTTTTATGTTTATTTGTATAATAAAATAAAATACTTCTCAGTGTAAAGTTGTGATTATTTTTCCCCATGACAATTTCAAGTAAAGATATATATTAATGATCCATAACATTAATTTTAAACTATTTCAATATATGCCGTGTCATAAATAGGCACTGATTATCACTCACTTGTGTTTATTAAATGCTTTGGTTTCGTATGGATGGTCACTAAAGCCTGCACATTACCGGAATTGACATAACACTAGAGCTACTATATCTCCGCCAATAGCGAATATTTGATTTAAATTACAATAAAATCCTTTGTGTTAGACTAGGTTAATCTACACGCGCTTATGTTTGTCGAGGTAAATGTAATCCTCTCATTGGATGACCTGGTTATTGATATATAGGAGTTCCACCGTCTTGTAAATTGCTTTCATGACTGGTACCCTTCATTGCTAAAGCTTACAAAAGTCTCTAAATTTCCAAAAATTTAAATTCAATGCTAATAGATATCACTTGCACGTCAGGGGGGGGGGCATTTGTGTTTGACAAACACCTCTTGTTCATCAGGATTTAGTGTGGTTTCTGTGAAGCATCATTTTTAGGATTTTTAAATTTATGTTTTCTATTTTGTTTGTTTATTCATGTTTGTTTTCTGTATTTTGTGGTGTTCTATCTCCTTGATTGATCTGCCTATGAAATCTTAATTAGATCTATTAGATTCTTAATATAACAAATTACAATCATTCAACAGGTGCACCAAGTACGCGAGCCTTCCTGCCGAATGCCATCTGATCAAGGACGCAGCTCAACCCTGCTGCTTCAAACCAGTGTGCAACTTTGTACCTACCACTGGTGAAATAACCAGCCAGCTAACCACCTTATCTCCAATGCCAGGAGTGTCAACTGTAGCACCCACACCCCAACCCATACACAAAACCAGGCACCAACCCAACACAGGCTCCATTGCCAAAGGGTAAGGCTGATTTTCACTATAACTTACAAACACCATAGGTTTTAACTGTTAAATGTAATACTAAATAAAGCAAATTTCATGATGTTTGAACAGACATTGCTTTGTGAAGTTGGCTTTTATACCATGGGCAACCAGTGTAGATGCAGATCTGCTAGCTGATGTGCTGTCTGATCAGGAACTATGCTGTTTGCTTCTTGTTCAGAAACCAGCTAATTATTGTAAAAGAAAACAGTGTAGATCCTCATCAGAGGGCACAGAGGCTGATCTGGATCTACACTGTTTGCCTTTTGCGATGGAGTAAATTGTGTACCTGAATACATGCCCATTCCCATTCCTACAGTTATTTATCAGGAGGAGTTTTTTCTCTTTAGATGATTATCTAGTATTCTTGCTTGAACCTCAGAACTTACAATAATTTTGATAAGGACAACAGTGGTTCGATGGTTGCAACTTCAAATGTATTTGTGAGAATGCTCACGAAGAAACTTACCGATGTGATAAGAGGTTTGTGTTGATATATAATCTGCAAGGCCCAATACCATTAAACTAAAACTGGTGACCATTCTCAAATCTCAAGAATCTGATCGCCTGAATTGGAGTCTACTCGACCACTTAGAGGCTTGAGATTTGAGACTAGTCAGCAGTCTCAGTATTATGATCTTGAGCCCTGTAGCAACAAAGAACTGCTAAAATATTGTAACAGTGGAATGCTTCTTCCTTTTAGCTCCCAGTTATTGACTTTTCTTGGGGGAGTTAGTTATTTAAAAATGTTCAAAACACTCTTTCTTACTTTTTTTCTGTTTGCTTTAAATTGGTTTTCTTACAAAAACCCTTGTGAACAAAATTTGTATTGAGGGGTATTTGCTATAAAATTCTTACTTCTTTATTATCATAATGATGTTGATTTTACAATTGGAGTTGTTTGTATTTCCTAGATGGGCTGACTACCCAAGCCTCCCTGCTGGCTGTACTCTGGTTGCCGACCCAGCTGACCCACTCTGCTGCAAGGTACCATCCTGTACACCAAGCAAGAACTCCTCCCAGCCATTCCCAACTGCCCCACCCGGCACCACCGTAGGAGGTAGTGTCACCAAGGCACCAACACCGGCACCACAGCCACAACCTGGAGTGTCGACTCTTGCTCCCAATCCAATGAACACCCAAGCTCCACAACCAAGATGTGAGTAGTGTTATTGCATGTGCAAACAACGTTGATTCATCAGTGCCATCTGATCTACACTGTCTGCTTCTCAGCCGGAAATAACTTAATGAATCATAAAGCCAACAATGTAAATTGTGATTAGATGGCATGGATGTGCCAGCTGATCTGGATCTACACTGTTCACTCATGGATAACAGCCATGTCCCATGGAGTAAAGGGCTAAACTATTTATCTTTTCAGCTGTCTGCATCTACCAGGACAAACAATACACCCAGGGTCAAAAATGGAGAGACGGTTGTGACTACAACAGTTACTGTGAATGCACCAACGCCATAACTGGAATGTACCAGTGAACTGAAATGTAAGTGCAAGCTTTTTTCTCTCAAACCTTTGCTTATTAAATTCATGTTGTATGCATGTGTCTCTTTGAGTTTACTGTAAGTACTCTTTTTATTTCATCAACTGTTTATAGGGATGTAACATTTTCCTGCTTTGTGGAAATCTGTCTATGAACAATAATGAACTATGTAGTTCCTAATCCAGAATGCTTGCAGATATTGTTGTTTTGCTTGATAGAAGTTATTCTTAACAAATTATAAGAAAGACTGGCTTTCAAGTATACAGTTGAACCTGCCTTATCAGCCACCTGCATTCAGCATCCACCTGTCTTAAACAGCCAGTTTGAATACAGCCACATGTTAAGCTGCCAATTTTTGTCGCTCCCTTGGGTGGCTGCTTTCATGTATGATTGCCGCCTTGATTTGACGCTTTTGCTAGTTGGATCAATTATTAGCTTTAAACTGGGTAAATTGAGTCATTGATTGTCACATCTTATTTAGAAGGTTTCAGTTCCAAGCATTTAGTTAATTAGTACTGGTTGAAGTTCAAGAAAATACAGCATTGACTGCCATACAAGAAAGTTGAAAAATGTAACACTGAATGAAAACACTGGTAGAATACTGTCATGGGGAACAAAGACCAAGGAAGAATGTTATTAAGTTATATTAATCAACATATGCATATGTTGACCCATTACTCAATATATACACATTTTTAGAATAGTGGCGCTATTCTACTCACCCCAGTGTCGGCGACCATTAAACAAATACGCACTTTGCTCCATAACTTTAAAACTACTTGAGATATTCATAATCTTGTCATAACCAACAATAACTCTGCTACCAAAATTTTTCAATTTATGCTCCTTTTTCACTTATATTCTGCATTAAGCAAAATATGCACTGAGCCCATAACTTTGAAAGTGTACTTGAGAAACACCTTAAATCTTGGAATGTTTATTCACCATCAAAATCTACATCATAACAAAGAAGACCCATAACTCTTCTAGCAGTATTTTTATTATGCCCCCATAAAGGTGGAGGCATATAGAGTTGCACTTGGCCGTCTGTCCATACGTCCCCAAATCTTTTGGCATCAACTCCTCCTAAACTTTAAGGCAGATTTCTTTCAAACTTGCACAGATGATCAAGCAGGATGTGTAGATGATCATAAAGAAAGGAACTTTTCCTGCAGCCATTTTTACTAGATTTATGACCCTTTGTTATTAAAAACTATGTTGCAGCAGTGGGGGCATCAGTGTCCGAGGACACATTCTAGTTTAAGTTATGCCCTTTTCTTCACTTAAATTTTGTGTTTAACCTAGTGACTTAGAAAACAGGTCTCTAAATACAGGTTTCTACTTGTATTGTAGGTGTGCATGTGTGTACAATGAGGAGTTCCAACTGGCCCAGATGTGTGGTCTACATATTGTGGTACATGCTGACGAGCTTGAGGAACTGATCAAGTACTACCAGGACAAGGGACATTCTGAGGAGCACATAGCATTACTGGAGACAGCATTAGGTACATATATGTGATTGCCTGTTGGGATTGAAAAATATTCCCGATATTTTGATCCAGATTCCAATTATTAATATCAACAATCGATCCCGATATTGTGTCCTTGTGAAACAAAAAACACTTGACAATTAGAAGGAACCTCCTGAAATCAACGCAACGTAAAGACTGCTACCTCATTAAATCATACTGCATTTATATTTGTGAACATAAGTTCTTAGGTTATTTCATAACTGCATTTTTGTGTTTTCATGTTGTTTTTTTCTAGATCAATCTGCACATTAAATCCATGCAAATCAGTACTGTTTAAATGAATATAGACATGAATACAATGGAAAAAACTTTTTCAACATCTATAACATATGGTCTTATCAAGCCTGTTTACATTAGCTTGATAATTGAACAACATTCTGTCAAATGCATATATATGGAGGAAAGAATTAATCAAACGTACAGTAAGTCATTGGTCCCTAGACAGTCATGTGACAGGCCGGTATGATTTATCAGAAAGATTTTTATCTACACCGTGTCCTTTAAATACATTAGGTTATAATTTCTGACCAAAAAGCAAACAGTGTACATCCAGATCAGATGGCAGGGATCTGCACTAGTTGCACACATAATAACCCCTGTAAATATGAAGTGAAGGATAAAAGTGATTGAGATTTCTTTACTCCATAAATATCAGCCCTCACATCTGTGCCATCTGATCAAGATCTAAATTGTTTGCTTCTAGATTAGCCTGCACATCCATGTAATCTGATCAGGATCTAAACTGTTTGCTTTTAAATCCATAAGGTTAATTCTGACCAAGAGAACAACATTGTAGATCCAGATCAGATGGCAAGAATGGGATCTGGATCACCAATGTGATAAAAGGCATACAAATGGAGTAAAGGTGTAATGGCAGATCTCGTCATACTTATATATGTAACTTAATACTGTTTGCAGCAGACGCAACAGAAACCGAGCTAAAAGACCTGGTGTATGATCTTTAAATGCTGAAGAGGGTGCAAGGACACAGGAATGTCGTCAACTTACTTGGCTGCTGTACACAATCTGGTACGTAAATAAAGTTTAAATGATTTATGTTGTGTTTATTTCTTATGTTTTATATTTTTGTGGGCTTTTGCATGCAACAACGTCAGGTTGATGAGTCTGGAGTTTTTTTTCACTAAGACAACTTGTACTTGTTTGTTCATATGAGAACATGTTGGTGCAAGTGTGAGGTTGGTGCACCTTAGAACCTGTTTAAACCCCAAGTGCAAATTGACCTTTCAAGAAGAAGCAGGGGTGTATTTCTTTGCTCATGTTGGTCGGTAGGTCAGTCCATAGACCACATCTTATCCGATCAATAACTAGACATTGCTTTGACATACAGTCTTCATATTTTGTATGAAGGTTGGTCATGACCATTAGAAGACCCCGTATTGATTTTCAGGTCAGTAGGTCAAAGGTCACAGTGACCTTCAAAAGAAAAACCCTGTCCGGTCAATAACTCTAGAAATACTTTCACCTACGGTCCTCATATTTGGTATGGAAGTTTGTCATCACCTGTAGAAGACCCCTATTGGTTTTCAGGTCAGTAGGTCAAAGGTCGAGGAGACCTTCATTACAAAATCTTTTCTCACCAATAACTAGATTTAGCAATCAATAACAGCTGTTTACTATCCATTTGGCATTGGGGGGGGGGATACATGTTTTACAAACATTTTTTGTTGTTTATGGTGTTTTATTTGAAGAATGATCTTGTAAACCTATGTTGTCTTTTCCTCTCTATATATTGGCAGTGTGGGGAGGCTGTGTTTTCTTGGTGTGGCACTTCCTCAATGATGTGCATATTTCACTCTTTTTTTCAAAGTCTATATTTTTCTCAATAATCGGCGAGGTAGAGCTTTGAAACATACTTATCTGACTTTACAGTAGCAAATATCAGGACAAGTTCCATAACTCTTGACTGTATTTTGTCATAGTATGCACCTTTTACACAATACAAGTTTTCTTGTTTAATTCCACTTTTTCTCTGCAACCAGTTAAGTAAGTGTTTTGAATCATAATATAGTTGTCTGCCATTATATGTCAGATTTGCAGGTTTTAGGAGTTTTTTGTATGTTATCAAGTATAGCAGGCTATGATTACTGAATCGTGCCAGAAATAAAAAAAAAAAACACAAAAAAAAACCACACAAAAATGGTTTTTGTCCCAAGGGATATTTTCATGTAAAATGACTTCAGCAAAATAAGGTTTTGCATAGATGCATTGTAAACTTATAATACTTTTTGCTTTGTAAAAACCATTGACCATTTACATAGCATGAAATTTTTAATTGAAGTATTTGACGTAACTGTCTGCATTAAGTGATATTGTGTTGGAACATCGTGAATTTTATTTAAATGCCCTATTGCTTTGCTATCTGTTATGATATTTGTTTTGAAAAATAAACATGATTCACTGAGACCATTTATTTGCTCCAAAGTAATGTCAACCCGAATAAATTTGATGCACATCATTATAACATCTTATCACTCAGAGCGATTGTATTTAATATATAAAGATGTGATGGCAATTACTTTCTTTTAATTTAAAGAAATAAATATAATATCATTGACTGTTACTTTTATCATTTACTACACAGGAAACAGCTGTTAGCCATAGACAAACAATGAAGATCCAGATCACCCTGCTCATTGGTGACATTTGATCAGGATCTGCACTGTTATTTTAATTTATTTAAGCGATCAGTGCAGATCCTGATAAGATGTCATGGATAGGCTGGCTGATCTGGATCTACACTGCTTCCAAATGTGATAAAAAGCATATACAAGGAGTAAAGGGTTAATACCTAAGTAATGACAGTATCTAATACACCTGTTTGAAAATAGTATTGACATTTTTTTAGGTCATTTGTATGTTATTATGGAGTTTGCACCAAATGGCAACATGAAAGACTTCCTCAGGAGAAAGCGACCACCACCTCCGCCTTCAGACAATGATGAATATATCCTTCCAACAAGCCACATCGTCACAGTGGAGCAAGAAACACCACTAACTGAGAAAGAATTGGTGTCGTATGCATACCAGGTTGCACGTGGAATGCAGTTTATCGCCTCCAAATTGGTGAGTCTTTGAAGGATATGAAGAATTAGGGATGTGACTGGGTACCTAAATCACTATTTGGATTAGTGTATACAGTATCCGGATACTATCCGAATATCAATATTCTTGAATCGACCAAAGTGACATCATGTATAAAAATTAAGTGCTTGGCTTCTTTAGTAACACCTAATGTTTATGCAGTATACTGTTATTATTTTCAGCTGATGTGTTAGTTTTATCGTTATCCTTCTCATAATATGAAATACTGTTGTGTAGTTAAATTCCATATATTGATATGCATATACCCTCAGGCGACGGATACCATCTCTTATTTAAGTATTAAATGTATAAACCCGATCATGCTTTGATTTCATTAGTTGTTTACGTCATATTAAACTACCGGAAAAACCACGAGATAGCAAAGCAGTTTAAAAAGAAAAGCAGTTGAGCTCATTGTTCAGAATCGTTTCACCAAAATGGATATCTTTTTCACAAGATTGGGAATGATCTGGATCTACTCTGTTTGCTCACCTGATAAAAGAGGAAAGGGTTAAACTTGAAATATGCAACATCAACAAGATTTATAACACTCTTAAGCCTTTCCTCCATAGATACACCATGACATCTGATTAGGATCTGCACTGTAGGCTTTATGATTGGTTAGGTTATTTTCGACCAAAATGTGACCAGTGCAGATCCTGATCAGACAACATGGATGTGTTGGCTGATTTGTATCTACACTGGTCGTACATGTGTATAAATGCATATCTATGGATGAAAGGGTTAAGATACATTAATGCGCTATATAAAAGTTTGATTGCATTTTTTTCATGTTTTTATTTTTTATAAATGACAATGTGGTGACAAGTGCCAAAGCTCCTTAAGTATTTATTTAACTTTTCAGTGTATCCACAGAGATCTTGCAGCAAGAAACGTTCTCGTAGGAGAGAACAACATTCTGAAGATCGCAGACTTTGGACTCACCAGGAATCTCTCCGAGACAGACCACTATAGAAAGACTACCAATGTAGGTATTTGTTGGTGTCTGGGTATCGGCGATAAAACTTGCAAAAGGTTTTCCTTAATTTGTGATACCGATAACCCTGTTTTAAAAGTTTTTCTGTAATGCACAGATTACGTTTATTGAAATCATTAACATCGTTGCAAGCTCTTGAAAAGCGAACAAGCTGTGAGATATAAACCCCGTAAGATGTTGCACGAGGAACATCAACGCCTAAAAACGGAAAATTCACTATATTAAAATTAAAATCATCATATATTTTAGTAGTGAAGTAACCATTTTTAATGGACAAATCACAACTGTTCCACTAAAATAGGCGGTTCATATGGTCAGCCTCATGATAATGCAAAAATCTATAATTTGAGGTTACATTTATATGCCCATTTTTGTGTAACCCTTTTGAAGAAGAAGCTATGTGGATAGTTTTGTCTGTCGATTGGTCTGCCCGTCTGATCAGGATCTGCACTGTTCACTTTTTGGTAGTTATTTCTGATCAAAAAGTGAACATGGATGTGCCAGCTGATCTGGATCTACACAATTCCAACACTTTTAAAAAAAAGTTATATCCTCCCCACAACCATAACATATTAAAACATTGAGCACCTTCTGTGTGCTTCTTGTAATGTTATTGTTAACATTACCGCTGTCCACGATATATATATTTGCCTGGAACATCCATGCCATCAGATCAGGATCTGCACTGTTTGTTTTTTGTCGGAAATAACATAATAAATAAAAAAAATGAACATTGTAGATCCTGATAAGGCATATATATGGAGGAAAGGGTTAGTTCTTTACTTTCATAAACTAAGTACACTTTATGGATTTTTTTCTGTTTAAGCCATGTTGGAGCGACCGGTGCAGATCCTGATCAGATGGGGTGGATGTACCGGCTGATCTGGATCTACACTGGTCACACATGCTTAAAAAGGCGTATAAATCGAGGAAAGGCTTAAGCTCTGATGCTGTTATTTTGCTTCAGGGTCGGCTACCAATAAAGTGGATGGCTCCAGAGGCTTTGTTTGACCGACACTACACTACGAAAAGCGATGTTTGGTCATATGGTGTGTTATTTTGGGAAATCTTCACAATGGGCGGTAACCCTTACCCATCAGTAACAACTGAAGACTTGTATGATCTTCTTGTGGTTGGTCACAGGAAGTCAAAGCCTCCATACTCCTCAGACCAAATATATGCTATAATGAAGAGTTGTTGGACCTTTTCACCACAGATGTGCCCAGTATTTACGGACTTGGTATATAATTGACAGAGTCCTTACATCCATAATTGGTAATATAGAGGTAAAAATCAAGTTTAATAGCTTCAGCACAAACTTCATAAAATAACTTACAAGTAATATAATAATATAAACATAGGCTTGAATCTACACATAAATTCATAAATTCTAATTCTTTTGGCCACACAGAAAAACTTATCTACATGTACACATGGGTCTCAATAAACTTGCAAATCAAGGAAAGTTTTGTCATAATTTAACTGAATTACGGAAAAGTTTGCAGTCAAGAGCATTCTTTCCCTATATGATCTATTCAAAATGACTTCTCCCATAGCTCAAAGAAGGTAGAAGTCTAATCACTTTTGGGAGACTATTTTTCCCAAGACTCCCTCTCGTGAAAGCACTATTTACATCAACTTGATTGGTTAACGATATCTCCATATACAAGCCTCACGCACTCAGCCTGGCATGGGTAAATACCAGTAGTGTAGATCCAGATCAGCTGGCACTTCTGTGCTGTCTGATCAGGATCTACACTGTTCGCTTTTTGATTAGATTATTTCTGACCAAAAAGGGAACAGTGCAGATCCTGATCAGACAGCACAGATGTGTCAGCTGATCTGGATCTTTACTGTTTGCAATAATATGCATATATATGTATGAAAATATGTATGGAGGAACGGATTATATAGTTATTTGGTTTCTTGACAGGGAATGTGAGGATATATTGCCGGTCTGGGTGTCATATTACCCGAGCCGCAGGCGAGGGATAATATGACACCCAGACCGGCAATATATCCTCACATACCCTTTCAAGGAACCAAATAATTGTTTTATTATACTGCAAAGACTTTTTCAGACAAAATTAATAAGAAAACATCGATTTTTCGATTATTTCGCTTATTTAATGCCGAACGGCTTAATATCCCTCTGAGAACCTCATTAATTACATGTCTGACGTCATTAATTTACCTGCATGACTTCACTACTATAGAGTTCAGCGGACTATCCATTCGATTTTTATTTTACCAAATTAAAAATAATCTGACTGTATTCAACTTTATCATCTTGACACACTTATTTCCTATAACGATTTAAGTAATCTGTACGCATACCGCTTAATAAATTAGGACGTAGCCTTTACAACATGAATTTTTACCGAAGTTAAAAACAAACTGGCGGACGACAACAAAAGGTGGGAGGCCAGAGGGGGAAATAAAGGCACGTGCAGTTAATATCTACGGCTGATCCGTAAATATGGGCAAACATCAACGGCAAATTATCCAATCAAATTCAAGCAAATTTCTTTGCAGTATAATAATAAATATTTTCTCCAAAATTTCAGGAATATGGGTACTTGGATTTTGACCAGTTAGAGGGAGGTGCAGTGGCTTTTGGAGGGGCAGTGGGAGGAGCAATAAGCCCTGGATCAGCAGTGGGTACTCAAGTTGTAACAGTAGCTCAGATAAATCATACAGACACTCTGTATTTGAGGATGGAATTGGGAACATCTCTGACAGTAAGCAGAGCTCTGACTGGATCTTCTGAGACTGGTTCAATGGCAGCTTTGACAAGTCCCGCTAACAGTGAACATCTGAGGACAGATTCAGTGACCTATTCCACAATAGTCACAGCTCAGATACATCATTTGTCTGAAAGGTCAGGTGTGTTAAGTCTTGCATCTGATGTGGAAAGTCCTGCCTACGATGTGACAAGTCCTGCACCGGATGTTGTAAGTCCTGCCTCCAATGTAGTAAGTCCTGCCTCAGATGTAGTAAGTCTGCCTCTGATGTAGTAAGTCCTTCCTCAGATGTAGTAAGTCCTGCATACAATGTGACAAGTCCTGCCTCTGATGTAGTAAGAACTCCCTGCGATGCAGTTACTCCTGCCTCCGAAATTTATTCGATGATGACTGTCATTGAAGGTACTAGTGTCACAACTCGTTCTGCGGATCAGACAGTTCTGGAGACAGACATTTAAATTTGAATGCCAATGCATATTCTACTGAAGTAACTGGTCAGCCCAATCTTTTAGTAAAAGAGACAAGAACCAGAACAATACCCGAGAATGATTGTAACTCTGAGTTCTCCTAATTCACATGTTACTTTGACAAATGACTAAGTAGAAGAGAGGTTTGACAGTAGCAGATAAGACAGATATGACGGTATTTGAAGGAGCACTCTGCAACTTCAGTTAGCCTTAACCCTTTCCTCCTTGGACACACCTTTATTGCATGGGCGAACAGTTAAGATCCAGATCAGCTGGCACATCCATGCCATCTGATCAGGATCTAAACTGTTCGCTTTATGATTTGTCAGGACCTGTTATCTCTGACCAAAATGCGACCAGTGCAGATCCTGATCAGACGGTACGGATGTGCCAGCTGATCTGGATCTACACTGGTCGCACTTGTGTAAAAAGGCATATATATGGAGGAAAGGGTTAACCTTATGGTGAGGGAAAACAGTGTAGAGCCAGATCAGCTGGTAAGATTGCTCTGTTGATTTGTACACTCCTTTATTTTCATATAGATTTCTGTTCTATTTTAAAATATAATCTGTATTGAATTTGTCAAATTTAATGTGTGACTATATATAGACTATAAGTATCATGCATGAGTGTGAGGTGAAGATGGAAAAATCTGTCACCGAGGGTTAACTGTTTTGAGCCAAGTTCCCGCCAAAACACTTCACCCGAGGTGACAGATTTTTCTATCTTTACCGAATGTCTCATGCAAGATACTTTTTCTTGCATACCTTTTATTATTTAAAACATTTCTGTGTAAGTATACAAACTTATTTATTTTCATTATGCTGAAATATTGACGTTAACGCAAACTTTTTTATAAATGACGTCACTAACTTGAATATATTACGTCAGATACTTAAAGACGTGACGTCACTCACATGACTCATTCTACATGGGGGGTGTAGGATCAAAATTTCCTACACGGGTGAAAACACCGGATGACCTGATCTGGTATGCAAGAAAACAACATTCCTTAAAATTAACCCTTTCTTCTAGATATATGCCTTTATGGCAAGGGCGAGCAGTGTAGATCTAGATAAGCAAGCACATCTGTGCTGTCTGCTCAGGTACTGAACTATTTCCTTTTAGATTAATTAGGTTATTTCTAACCAGAAAGCAAACAGATTTGATGTGCCAGCTGTTCTGGATCTACACTGTGTGCACAAAGAACACATGTGTATATATAGGGGAAAGGGTGAAAGTACATACAAAAGGTTTGGTGATTGAACTGTGATTTTTTTCCATAACTGTGATTTATTTGATTTGTTTATCATTTCATGAAAAAAAAAATAAATAGGTATAAAGAAATGACATTTTTGTTTAGATCTCATAATGATACTGTTGAATATAATAATTTTGAGATACTGTATAGAGGGTTATTTTCCACGGGTGGTCAAAACAAAGACATTTTTAGCAGCTGAAAATACCCTCTAAACCGTATTGTATTTGTGTAATTGTTATTTGTGTTATTGTTAATGATACTGTTGTTGACTGGAACAGTCAATCTTTTTATGCCCCCACAAAGTGGGAGGCATATAGAGTTGCACTCGTCCGTCCGTACGTCTGTACGTCCTACGTCTGTACGTCCGTACGTCCCCAAATCTTGTGGCATCAACTCCTCCTAAACTATAAGGCAGATTTCTTTCAAACTTGCACGGATGATCAAGCAGGATGTGTAGATG
The DNA here is from genome assembly GCA_038501625.1 of Corbicula japonica. Lineage (NCBI taxonomy): Eukaryota > Metazoa > Mollusca > Bivalvia > Venerida > Cyrenidae > Corbicula > Corbicula japonica. The sequence continues at coordinate 28,807 of JAZAYU010001007.1, forward strand.
ATCGTAAAGAAAGGATATTTTGCTGCGACCATTTTTACCAGAGTTATGGCCCTTTGTTAATTTCAGTTATTAAATCTTGTGGCGTCAACTCCTCCTAAACTATAAGGCGGATTTCTTTCAAACTTGCACGGATGATCAAGCAGGATGTGTAGATGATCGTAAAGAAAGGATATTTTGCTGCGACCATTTTTACCAGAGTTATGGCCCTTTGTTAATTTCAGTTATTAAATCTTGTGGCGTCAACTCCTCCTAAACTATAAGGCGGATTTCTTTCAAACTTGCACAGATGATCAAGCAGGATGTGTAGATGATCGTAAAGAAAGGAATTTTTCCTGCGACCATTTTTACCAGAGTTATGGCCCTTTGTTAATTTCAGTTATTAAATCTTGTGGCGTCAACTCCTCCTAAACTATAAGGCCGATTTCTTTCAAACTTGCACAGATGATCAAGCAGGATGTGTAGATGATCGTAAATAAAGGAATTTTTCCTGCGACCATTTTTACCAGAGTTATGGCCCTTTGTTAATTTCAGTTATTAAATCTTGTGGCGTCAACTCCTCCTAAACTATAAGGCGTATTTCTTTCAAACTTGCACAGATGATCAAGCAGGATGTGTAGATGATCGTAAAGAAAGGATTTTTTTCCTGCGACCATTTTTACTAGAGTTATGGCCCTTTGTAAATTTCAGTAATTAAATCTTGTGGCGTCAACTCCTCCTAAACTATAAAGCGGATTTCTCTCAAACTTGCACAGATGATTAAGCAGAATGTGTAGATGATCGTAGAGAAAGGATTTTTTCCTGCGACTATTTTTACCAGAGTTATGGCCCTTTGTTAATTTCAGTAATTAAATCTTGTAGCATCAACTCCTCATTAACTATCTAAGGGATTTCTTTCAAATTTGCACAGATGATCAAGCAGGTTGTGTAGATGATCGTAAAGAAAGGGTTTTTCTTACTGCCATTTTACCAGAGTTATGGCCCTTTATTAATTTCAGTGATTTAATCTTGTGGCATCAACTCCTCGTTTACTATTGGATGGATTTCTTTCAAACTTGCTCACATGATCAAGGTGGATGTGCAGATGATCATAAAGAAAGGATTTTTTCCTGCGGCCATATTTACCAGAGTTATGGCCCTTTGTTAATTTCACTTACAAAATTTTGTGGCATCAACTCCACATTTTTTATTTGGCTGATTTCTTCCAAACTTACACAGATGATTAGACATGATGTCTTAATTGCTGTAAAGGACATTGCCTTGCAACCATTTTCACCAAAGTTATGGCCCTTTGTTTATGTTAGTCATTAAATTTTGTGGCTCTTACTCCTCATTCACCACATATTGTTAATACCTAATACCTTTGTTACAAATGTACTTGCAGCAGTGGGGGCATCAGTGTCCTGAGGACACAGTCTAGTTTATATCTCAATTGCTGTCATTGTTACAGATTGTGATTTCTAAACATGAACGATGAGGTAAAATGCAGAGAATATTGAATAACCCTTTGCTCTATAGGTACACTTTCATTCTTGGGTGAACACTGAAGATCCAGATCAGCTAGTACATCTGTGCCATCAGATCAGGATCTATACTGTTCACTTTTACATTTATTAGATCTTTGTAACCAATATCCCACCAGTGCAGATCCAGATCAGATGGCATTGATGTGCCCGCTGATAAGGATCTACACTAGTTGCACATGCGTTAAAATGTTTGTGTACCGAATAACAGGCAAACCTTCTATGCAGTTAAACATCTGATTAGCCTTTTAAATATGGTAATAAATGTAATTGACATTCATTCATTTAAATGTTGTAATACACTGTTTGATCAGGGTCTGCACTTTTGAATGTTTGTAAATAAATGCTGTCAATCATAAAATGCTTTCATAAAAGCACCCCTCAAAATGATTGTTTTGAATTAATTCAGCTTGTTAACCTTTAACACCATGGATTTGGCTTTTATTTCATTGACAAGCAGCGTTGATCTAGGTCAGCTGGCATAACCCTGCCATCTGATCTGGATCTACACTGTTTGCTTCTTGGTCAGAAGTAATCTAATTAAATCAGTGTAGATTCAGATCAGACTGCACTGATGAGCTGCCTGATCTGGATGTACACTAGTCCCTCATAGGATATCCAGACTGCACTGATGAGCTGCCTGATCTGGATGTACACTAGTCCCTCATAGGATATCCAGACTGCACTGATGAGCTGCCTGATCTGGATGTACACTAGTCCCTCATAGGATATCCAGACTGCACTGATGAGCTGCCTGATCTGGATGTACACTAGTCCCTCATAGGATATCCAGACTGCACTGATGAGCTGCCTGATCTGGATGTACACTAGTCCCTCATAGGATATCCAGACTGCACTGATGAGCTGCCTGATCTGGATGTACACTAGTCCCTCATAGGATGTCAGCTATATCCCATGGAGTAAATCTTTCATCGTTTACTCAAAAGGATATGATTGTTATACTTTGGTGAACAGTGTACTTCCAGATCAGCCGGAATATCTGTACCATTTGAAACCAGATCTGACTCATAAGGGTAATTTTGACCATGAAGACAATAGCTCAGATCCAGATCAGACATCACGGATGTGCAAGTTGATCAAAGTCTACTCTGCTTTCACATGCTTTAAAAGTTGTACATATGGAGTAAAAGGTTCAACACCTAAGTGTCATCTTCATGGATGCATCAGCAGATCTTCAAATCCACAGATGATTTCATCTGGCATCCTCACTGCTCATGAGGTATCTCTTTACTCCATCAGTGACCTTTATTGCATGGGTAAAAATTGTAGATCCAGATCCAGGCTTGCCAAATCTCCGAACTTTATCCAAATCTCAGGAGTTTAAGTTACTTCTCCGGATCTCTGGATTTATAGACAAAATCTCTGGATATGTATACAATATAGATTAATTAAACCAAATTTAAAGATTTTCAATGAACGTAATAGTTATTCTACTGCAGTTGCACATTTCCTGTTTATTACAAGATAACGAGGACGTGGTCAGTGACATGCTGCCTCAGTGCCACTTGCACAACTTAACAATAACTGTGTGTCATTAACTAAACAATGGCCTCGATGTTACACCTGCCTTCATCTATTTTTATTGCATGTTCATTCTAAGATTGTCAAAACCAGGTTTAACAGAAAGTTTAAAAATGAGTGATAAAAATAGACAAATATCATTTTAATCAAGTTTTTTTTTTAACAAACTCGGCAAAAAAAAATAAAAATCTGCAAAATACATTTATAAAATTCTTGGAAGAACATAATTTTTAAGAAGAATTTGAGAAAATATTCATCATCATCTTCATCATCATCATCATCCTTTTTTGTTTAGTCACTGTCATAGTTAACAGCAGCAATAAGACATTGAGACAACAACAACATCATCATCATCGTCATTGTTGACATATTAAGACAAAATCTCCTCCATATATATTTGCATTTTATCACATAATGCAAAATGTGTAGATCCAGATCAGCCAGAACTTCCATGCTGTCAGAGCAGGATCTTCACTGTTGGCTTTTGGTCAGATATAACCTAATAAATCGAAAGATGAGCAGTGTAGATTCTGATCAGACAGCACAGATGTGCCAGCTGATCTGGATCTACACTTCACCCAGGCGATAAAGGCTTATGTGTAGAGAAAAGGGTTTACAAAGTACTTCCAGCAGAAGCAAGTTGAACTTATGAATACAAGTGTTGTGTTTTAATATGCATTTCTGGTAAAATTTGGAATTGTTATTACATAATGTTTTGCTGTTGTATTTTAGAGGTGAGATGTAACCCTTAACTCCATATATACATGTATGCGTGTGTGATCACTGTAGATCCAGATCAGCCAGCATATATGTGCCGTCTGATCGTGATCTGCACTGTTTGGTTTTGGTCAGAAATAACCTAAGAAATCATAAAGAGAACAGTGGAGATCCCGATCAGATAGCATGGATGTCTTGGCTGATCTGGAATTACACTTCTACCGGGCCATAAACTTGTATATGGAGGAAAGGGTTAACAAAGTACTTTTTGTGAAAGCAACTTGAATTTATGAATACAAGTGTGTTTCAATAATGGTAACTAATATTTGCATTTGTTATTACATAATGTAATGCTGTTGTATTATAAATGTGAGATTTAATTTCTAATGAGTTAATTTCATGTAACTTATATGAGAACAGTTTGTTACCTGTTTATAAGGGAAAAAGTAACAACACTTTGCTAGTTTTGTTGTTAGATTTCTGGTCCCATGGTTATAAAGCTGGTCACCATTTCAGCCAATCAGATGCTCGAGATTTGAGACTGGTTTCCAAGCTCAGTTTTATAACCTTGGGCACTGGAGTTATTAGATTCGATAGCACACTTAACTTCTCATTCCATGATAGATTCATGTTCTTTCATAGTTACCTAACACTAAATGTTGAATTTTTGTGTCGCCTGCGATAGCAGGTAGACACATAGGGATGCTATTGTCCGGCGGCAGCGTCGTTGTCGTCGGTGCCGTCGTCCGGTAGTCCCCCAACTTTAATCTGAAACTTAATGTTGCCTATAACTTTGAAAGAACTTGACCTATTCACTTCATACTTGGAATATATCATCAGCATGAACAATGCCATCTGTGACGACAATAATGATAACTCCAGTTTCAATATTTTTTGAGTTATGCCCCTTTGAAATGCAACTTTAATCTGAAACTTAATGTTGCCTATAACTTTGAAAGTACTTGTCCTATTCACTTCATACTAGGAATATATCATCAGCATGAACAATGCCATCTGTGACGAGAAGAATGATAACTCCAGTTTCAATATTTTTTGAGTTATGCCCCTTTCTAATGCAACTTTAATCTGAAACTTAATGTTGCCTATAACTTTGAAAGTACTTGTCCTATTCACTTCATACTTGGAATATATCATCAGCATCAACAATGCCATCTGTGACGACAAGAATGATAACTCCAGTTTCAATATTTTTTGAGTTATGCCCCTTTGAAATGCAACTTGAATCTGAAACTTAATGTTGCCTATAACTTTGAAAGTACTTGTCCTATTCACTTCATACTAGGAATATATCATCAGCATGAACAATGCCATCTGTGACAACAAGAATGATAACTCCAGTTTCAATATTTTTTGAGTTATGCCCCTTTCAAATGCAACTTTTATCTGAAACTTACTGTTGCCTATAACTTTGAAAGTACTTGTCCTATTAACTCCTGTTTGAATATTTTTTGAGTTATGTCCCTTTCAAATGCAACTTTCACATGAAACTTAGTGTTGCCTGTAAAATAGAAAGTACTTGTTCAATTCACTAAATACTTTGAAAAACTCATCTGCGTGCACAAACCAATTTTTGAAGATGATAACTCAGGTTTCACCATTATTATAGTTATTCCCCTTTTAAATGCAATTTAGATGACACATGTGTTCTGTGGTCTAGTATTGAAATCAACTTAAATAAAATATTTTTATTATATATGATTAAAAATAGGCCCACATTTCAACTTTTTCCATGCAGGGACACCTGTTCCGCGGAAGACAACATTCTAGTTATACAGTTAATTTTTATACAGTCTACAATCTCATTTTTACGATCTAGGGCACAAATGCTTGTTTCTCAATTCATTTAATGTATATAGAAAAGCTGGTGCTATATATTTTTATGCCCCCACAAAGTGGGAGGCATATAGAGTTGCACTCGTCCGTCCGTACGTACGTCCGCCGTTCGTCCGTCCGTACGTCCCCAAATCAACTCCTCCTAAACTATAAGGCAGATTTCTTTCAAAAGATTTTTTCCTGCGACTATTTTTACCAGAGTTAGGGCCCTTTGTTAATTTCAGTAGTAAAATTTTGTGGCGTCAACTCCTCCTAGACTATAAGGCGGATTTCTTGCAAACTTGCACAGATGAAGAAGCAGGATGTGTAGATGATTGTGAAGAAAGGATTTTTTCCTGGGACCATTTTTACCAGAGTTATGGCCCTTTGTTAATTTCAGTAATTAAATCTTGTGGCGTCAACTTTTCCTAAACTACAAGGCGGATTTCTTGTAAACTTGCACAGATGATGAAGCAGGATGTGTTGATGATTGTGAAGAAAGGATTTTTTCCTGCTACCATTTTTACCAGAGTTATGGCCCTTTGTTAATTTCAGTAATTAAATCTTGTGGCGTCAACTTCTCCTAAACTATAAGGTGGATTTTTTGCAAACTTGCACAGATGATGAAGCTGGATGTGTAGATGATCATAAAGAAAAGATTTTTTTCTTGCTGCCATTTTTACCACAGTTATGGCCCTTTGTTTATTCACTTACAAAATTTTGTGGCATCAACTCCACATTTACTAATAATGATCACCACATGTTGTTAATACGTGGTACAAAATTTTGTAACAAATGTTGTTGCAGCAGTGGGGGCATCAGTGTCCTGATGACACAGTCAAGATATATTTAAGTTTGATATAGTTATGTGGCTAGCACACCACGATATGTTCAACATTTTATTGTTATTTCTGTTTTTTATTTTATTGTTGTTTTTATCGAACCTCAACTTTAACGTGCAGCACTTATTTTTACGTAAGTAAGGTTCGAGACATCCAGATAATAATTTCTTTCCAAGGTGTAGGTCAGAAAACGTAGAGAAACGTTCATTTGTTTCATTGTTGTATACTTAAACATAAGGGGCAACTTCAAAAATATATTTGCTTTCTCAACATGACTGTAGCCCATGAGATGTGGGTAGCAAGAGATAATTAACCGGTTAATCCATAATTATATATGCCTTTATGACGAGGGTGAAGAGTGTAGATCCAGATCAGCTGGCAATACTGTGCCATCTGACCATAAGGCTAAAACATCAGATCCTGATCAGACAGCACAGATTTACCAGCTGATCCAGATCTATAATGGTTGCACATTTGTTAAAAGCATATATACAGAGCATATATAATTCTATCTTTCATTTGTCCACTTGTCAAAACTATGTGTAATGATTGTCCATATTTCCTCACAATAAATCCAGGGAAAGTTTGAAGATCCTAAAAAGAACAAGTCCCAAGATTATAAAACTGAGAATGGAAACCAGTCTCAGATCACAAGGATCTGATTGGCTAAAATGGAAATTCAGATGCTTGATGTTTGAGACTGGTTTCAAATCTCAGTTTAATAACCTTAAGCCCTGATGTTACTTGTATTCAATAATGAGCCTTTCTAAGTTTATTTTTTTTAAATTTTGTATAACCTTGTCATGAGATTCCAGGAGGTTTTGTTTGGTAAAATCATGTTGTTTTTGTTGAAGAAATAAAAAATTTAAAGTGCTTCTTTGTGTTCATGTACATTTTTCTCCACAATTTAATGTTGCTATTAACCATTTACTCCATATATACATGTTTTCACTTATGTGCAACCAGTGTAGATCCATATCAGCCAGCTCATCTGTGCCATCAGATCCGGATCTTTACTGTTTGCTTTTAGATCAGATATAACCAAATAAATCAAAAAGCGAACAGTTCAGATCCTGTTCAGATGGCACAGATGTGCTGGTTGATCTTGATCTGGATTTTAACTGTTGCCAATACAATTAAAACTTTTATCTATGAAGTAAAGGGTTAAGCAATTTCTTGAAAGTGTTATTTTTTAGAGTATTGCTTCTCTATGGTTTTATTAGCTGATCATACAAATCTTATTACATGGTCAAACAACAACAGTTAATAGTTTGTTTAAAGGACGCCCACACCAGGGCCAGTAGGATATCTCCACTTTTCTTCTATTAGTAGTTGTTTTCCACTTAATTATATAAAACTAAAATTTGATGTTTGTCGGAATACATGTTTTGCCTAAAATTGCCTTTGGAAGGGGCAAAACTCAAAACAGAGTTATCCTTCTTGTTGTCACTGACAGCTTTGTTCATGAAGTAATATATATTCCAGGTACATGTATCAGTGAATAAGACAAGAACTTTCAAAGTTAAAGGCAATATTAAGTTTCATTATAAAATTGGGGGACTACCAGACACCGCAACCTGACAAAAGGATCCCAATGTGTCTATTTGCTATCGCAGACAACTTAATACAACATTAATTTTGGACCAAAGGAATTTCTCAGACCATATGGTGCATGTAGATGTAGGATATAGATGGAGAGTAATAAACATTTGTTTATTAATTAACAAAAATTCTATGTAAAAAGATGTTTACTTTTACAAAATGCAGTCAAGAGTAATAAAACTTGTGCCAGTGGTTGGTAAAACTTGTGCCAGTGGTTGGTAAAACTTGTGCCAGTGGTTGGTAAAACTTGTGCCAGTGGTTGGTAAAACTTGTGCCAGTGGTTGGTAAAACTTGTGCCAGTGGTTGGTAAAACTTGTGCCAGTGGTTGGTATTATAATGTAAGACTACTATATTATGTTTCAAAGCTGAACATTGAATGGTTACCAAGAAAATATGGACATTTACAAAAAGCTTAACCGAATACAACATTAACAATGAAAGATACCAACCATGAGGCTTTAGTTCATTTGTCTAATAACCTTTTTCTTGATATAAATATCTTTATATGGGTGAACAATGTAGATCAAAATCAGCCGGCACATCTGTGCCATCTAATCAAGTCTGCACTGTTCGCTTTTTAACCAGCGAAGCTGGTTTTACTAATCACAATTCTGAAACCGGTATCAAACCGAAACGAGGCACTGGCAACCGGCGATTTACGCATTTCAGAGTAATCAGAGCAAGCAAAGTAGTCGGAAGTCCAAGTTTCCTGTTACGTGTTTAAGTTGGCTCATGCCACGTTAGTATCGCTAAAAGAATACTTGACTGCTTCACTGCGCTGTCCCTAATTCAGAACACAATCGACAACAGTAAACCGATTTTATCTGGGGGTTGTAGCTGCCAGGGATTTTTTAGCGAGCCACAGATATGTTACCTTTAGGTAGAGATATAAACGATATTCCCGATGTTAGGATATTACAATAGCCAAATATTAATTCTGAAATATTTAATATATCTTTTCTGCTAATTCGAAGCTTTGTCATTTTAAAGCCATTTCAATATTTGACGTTTGTTCCGCGTCTAAACTGTTTGTTTTACGAAATATCTTTTTTTTTTATCATTAACAATAACGATAATGATAAATTTCCATCTTAGCATATTTTTCTTCAATTTTCCGCTTTATGAAATCAATGCGAAAATGCTTTCACTTGAAATTTTCAAGACATATTGCGAACATTTGTTTATTATTTGATGATAGGCGTTCATGAGCATTGTAAATCACTGAACATGAAGCAATCATCATTGCTGAATATTTTTATATATTGGATTTCCAAATATAAGCGTGAACAGTAAACAGTTAACTATTGAGATGTGTAAAATTAAACATATTAAAACTAGTACACCGGATATTACTCGTACAGAAATAAGGACATGTAAGATTTACAGATCTATGAATTCGAAACATGCCACGAGCAAGCGCGGTACGTGTCCGGCTATCACGTACGTGGCAGGAGACACGTCGCCAATAAGGCCATCAGTGGTACAAGGAACGGACTATGATTTGTTTCAGGAATAAAGCATAATTTACTTTTTTTCCAAAGGTGAAGATGTTTACTAGGTTTACGTTTTCAATTAAGCTAGAGATGACTACTATTTTTGTTCGGAATACATGAAATCATAGGCGCAGTAACACATTGAATATGCAAATGTCAGTGACGTCACAATTTCCCGCGTTTTGAAGAATTCCAAATAACAGTAAAAGTATGTGTGAATATAGAGGACAAACCATGATGAAGCCTAAAATTAAAAACGACACATCTGTCTGCTGAAACTGATGTTATATGAACGGATTGTAAGCTAATGGACATTTATCCAAGCTCCTTAACAACCAAAACTCAATGATATGTTTACCAATGTCTTAAATCTGGAACCTTTTTCTAATAATATTATGCTACATGAAAAAAACTATCGAGTCCGTTATTATATGCAACCTAATACGGTGGAAATTTATGGTATAAGCTATAGTAATTCATTTTCCTCTGAAATTGTCTTCAATTTTTCATGTGTGTTATCTAGCATTAAATTCCAATGCTTTCGGCAATGTTATGACGCTCGGTTGTTTTATCTTAATATGTAGGATTCTCAATTCTATGATTTCCTTTACATGTTATTCACAATGAAGGAAACAATTATATATTTCCTATTTCAAATAAATGCATAATCTTTCCCATCGATGGGGTCTTACTTTTTATATCATTTTTCGTGTTCATTCTGTATTTGGGATGTCAGTACACAGATTTCACTATAATTATAATTTCTTGCTTAAAACCCTTTGCTCAATATATACGCCTTTCATCACTTAGGTGATCAGTTCAGGTCCCGATCAGCTGGCACAATAGTGCCATCTAATCTGGATCTAAAATTTGTGATTACTGGCAGAAAAAAATAATGATTCTAAAAGCGAACAGTATAAATCCTAATCAGATCGCACAGATGTGCCAGCTGATATGGATCTAAACTGTTCGCCCAAACTATGAAGGTATATCTATGGAGTAAATGGTTAACAGAAGCCTTCATCCAGATAATACATGGAAACCCTTATTTCCACTATCATAAAGACAAAATGAAGGTCTTTGCGAGTGAACCAAGTTCTTTTGCTTTTTCGTAAATGGATACATGTATGAGAATCATGGCATTGGTTATTCTAAATAAGAAAAACCGCTTCGCTGGTTTTCTGTACTTTCAGTACTTTGATTGCTTTATGTTATTTCTGACCAAGAAGTGAAGTGATTATTTTCTGTGATCTGGATCTACACTGGTCACATTGTGCCTACATGTATATGGAGTAATGGGATAAGCTTAAAAGGAAGTTTCTATGCACTGCATTTATTGAGTCAGATAAACAAGTTCACAACATAGTTATCACATGAACAGTGTATGGTGGCATACTTCTGCTGTAACAGAGTCTTTTGAATGTTAAACTTAATGAGTAGTTTGTTGTTCAATACAACTACAGTGTAGGTTAGCTGAAAATGTGTTTTACAACTTAACAATATCAAATTCACGCTAACATACATTGTAGCAATTTATACCCAACAAAAAAGTTCTGCTCACAAGTGTTTTTTTTGCGTAAATTACTAAATATAGCAAATATCTGGTATAAATATTTCTTTTATATCAAGATTAATTGTTTGCAGAGTAAAAAACAAAAACAGAATAAAAATCTGTAGGTAAATAACCAAGAAATATGTGTTTGTGTATGATAGGGGTCAACAGTCAAAGTTGCAAAGTTTGCAGTATCAAGGTACTGGTGTGAAATCTATGCAATCACTGGAGTTTGTTTTATAGCAATTGTTAACATGCACTGTGATGATGGCAACATGAATTTATCAATAGCTGATACCAAGCTGTTTCCAGTTTGAATAACACTTAAAAGTAAGTTTTTATTACTTAAACTTATCACTTAGTCTCACTCGTTGACATAAAGGTCTGTCTAACCAGTTTAGTTACGATTTGATTAGCTTCCATTCTGTATTAGTAAGTCATAGCATTCTATAAATTAAGTGTATAAAAAACAACAAACCAATGCAATTGATATCAAACACAACTGCATTGCTTGTAATTCAAATGATTATTTCTTACGGTCACCAAGGAAGGTTTTCTTTGTTAATTTGACCATCATCATGGTCATGGCTAATGACGGATGACACTGCCCACCTATAGGTCTTTCTAAGGAAGACGAAGCACGTGCAGTTGATCTACCCGCTATCCTTGTTCATGTATGGAACCCTTTTTCAAAATTGAAAATTTGTTGGCTGGTAAATTCCATGAGACGCTGCTTCAGTGGAAGAATACTGGTTTCATGGTGGATTTACTAACTATTAGTTTCGTGATTTGTGCAACTTTTCTGTAGTAACCCCCGGTGACTTTAACAATGTATTGGTTATAAAGTAGTGATCAGATTTTATTTCTGATTGTTTGACATTGTTAACTTTGAATAGCTGTTTTATGAAATATGTAACATTTTGTTGTGATTGATGCAAGTAAAAAGATATTTAATAAAATGCCCAAGTGTGCAGAACTATTTTGATCGAGTCTATAGTATCCAAAACTCTGCACAGTCGACTTGGATGCAAACATTTTGGGCATGATCAAACTTAGATAATGTAACTTAATCTACAGTTTTGCTGAAATGTTCCAAAGAAAATATTCAATAAAAGACCTTGACTGTTAAATCGCTAACATTATTTAATAAACTATCATGAATGATGATAATGTTGATCATAATAAACAGCAGCAGTAGCAACAGCAGCAATGGACCTGTTATCATGTTAAACATGGTATGATAAGAACGAACTAATTTCTTTGCAAAACTGAAGCATTTTAAAGAAATGTTGTTGTCCTTGTTGTTGATAATGATCATTATCATCAGTAGCTGTAGCAACTGTTATTATGGCTCTGCCAAAACCATCAAAACTGTATTAATTTTTGAACCTAGAACATAAGATGTTTTTTTTGCATATCATACATGCACTATTCCCTGTTATTTTGTTTTCAATTAATGTTAGTTGCTTCTTATATCTGTATAGAAGGTGAGTAACATCCGGTGGAATTATTAATTCATTCTAGACTAACTGTAACTGATGAGTCGTCTTTTGTCTCTGCTTGAGAATATAGTGTTCATAGATATACTGACAACACACAACAACTGAATACAGTTAGCAGGAAGTCATAAACTGCAACTTTTAAGAGTCATATTCATATTGCAACCCTTTGTATTTTATGCAACCCTTTGTGTGTTACTAACAGCTAAACCTTTAGCCTACACAAGTCACATATGGTGATATATAAACCACATAATCCTGTCCATTATGGCCATTTCAGAAAAAATGGCTGCTCACAACAGTACCCTCTCTATTTGGGTATAATTGTTCAGTCATTGACTGCCTTCTTCTCAATTTTATGAATCATCTGTCTCGAGTAGAAATCTTTGTAAGGTGGAGGTAACTCTTCCAGGGCTTTCAGTGCTCGGTCCAGAATTTGAAATGCTCGGCTCGCAGACAGGTGATCCTTGTTGCCGTAGATGTCTTTGTTGTCATACACTTCATCATCCAGGTGTTTCCAAAATACATTGACTGCTACACCAAACTCCAGGGATATCATGTTGTGGAACCACAAAGCTGGAACAGTTAGAGACATGTCTTTCACACAGCTGTAATATTCAACGGTCATAAGAGAGCAAAACATTAGCCATAAACTTATAAGACCAAACATTTATTCATATTGTGTTTATGATGTTAAAAAGCTACCTTAATACACCTATAACCTAACTTCTCTATATTAAAATAAAATCTTTCTACTTGTTGGCTGTGGCTTTTCCTGCTATGCCTAGTTATTTTTTTAATCTATAAATTGGGTTAAATGTATATAGCTGATGTACCTCTTTTAAATATAAATTTCCTAACTAATTGCACATCAAGATTTCTGTTTTACTTTGGCAACAATATTCCAAGTAAAATCTTAACCCTATCACAGTTGCCAAGAAAAACTATGTTAACTCTTTGGAATTTGCAGTTAGTAATGCCTAACAGTGTGAACAACCAAGCATAAACCCATTAAAATAGTGAAAATTTATAAACCAGGAAACTGGGTTATACTTGGATATCTCATATAAAACTGATTAAAACTTAAAATGAAACCAATGCCCAATGTTATAAAACTGAGCATGGAAACCAGTCTCAAATCTCAAGCATCTGATTGGCCGAAATGGCGACCAGTCAGATGCTTGAGATTTGAGACTGGTTTCCATTCTACGTTTTATAACCTTGGGCATTGTAAGTCTCTCATCTGAATTATGTAGTCTTTGAAAATCCACCTCTGAATTCTGATAATTTACATTAAACAAACCTTTGCTGAAAAGGTCTAAATAGCCGTGTGTTGGGTGTAAAAAGTATTCCCGTATATTTAATCAGTGCTGTTATCAATTACCATCACTGAAAGCCATTTAGCATGATATGTATTTATGTGTATATTGAATATGGCTCAACACAAGGATCTAGGCATTGTGAACAGTAATATCAATTTCCATATCTGTCCTTGAACAAACCAATAGAGAGAGTGCAATATTCTGGTATTTGTCATGTTTGGTGACTTTCAAAGTTCATTTATATTTAATTTTATATATAAAGTTTTCAATACCTCTATTTGAGCTAACTCTTTACTCCATAGATAAATTGTTATTGCATGGATTAACAGTTTAGATCCAGATCAGCCAGAACATCTTCGCAGTCTGAACAGGATCTAAACAGTTCATATTTAGATTCATGACATTATTTCTGACCAGGAGGCACATATTATAGACCCAATCTTGTGTGGTGGCTGATCTGGATCTCAACTTGTCACCTATGTGATAAAAGGCATAGAAAGAGAGGAAAGGGTTGGTTAACAAGAGCATCTTTCTTCTTCATCATGCCATATGACATCTTTAATACTATCACTTCATATGAATTGTTTTGCCACTTACCAATCTAAGGCGGTAACCCTGTGGGTTCTCATTTTTGTTGTGGAGACTATTTAGAAATTTTAAGAAATTGTTTGTGGCATCTGTTTTTGAAACTGTGCCCGAGGTTATAAAACTGAGCATGGAAACCAGTCTCAAATCTCAAGCATCTGATTGGCTGAAATGGCGACCAGTCGCCATTTCAGCCAATCAGATGCTTGAGATTTGAGACTGGTTTCCAAACTCAGTTTTATAACCTTCAGCCCTGATCATTGTACAATCATGCTCTCTTCTCATTTCTTCTTAAGGCTGTGTAGGGAGGCTGTGTGGGGAGGCTGTGTCTACTGCATGTGCAATTCCCTTATAAGCATATTTCACTTTTTTGTTAATAAACACCCGAGTGTTGACATCCTGTGACAAAAGTTCCTTACCTGGTATGAAGAGGACATCTCCTGGCTCCAGTAAAGCTACATACCTCTCTGCTCTACAGAACAAAGAAAACTTTTCCTCATTGACGTTGTCAATGTCTAACACTTCAAACTTGTCACCTGTAGATATAGCAAAACACATGATAAACTTTGATTCTTTACTTCATCATGCAATTTATCCCATGGGCTACCGTGTAAGAAAGTAAAGTCTTTATTTAACGAGGCTACACATTTGGTTTCCTAACCTTTCATGTAGGCCTCTAAGAAAACAACATTATTTACAATTTTATAGCATTAAATAATGTAATGAGAATCATGAAATTTCAAAACATACATAAAACACAACATGCATATGCACACTCACACAAACACACACAATACATAAACATTAATTTTACTATTATATGATTGTATCAAAGCTATTGACAAGGTTGAGACAAGGATGTAAAGTGCCAGTATAATACAAAGCTTGAAATTCACTAATTGAATTTGATTGACGAATATTTAGAGGGATATTAGTCCACAGTTTAGCACCTGAGTATTCCAGGGATTTTCTAAAGACTTTTCTTTAGGTCGTGGTACTACAAGATCTGAATTACTTGCTGACCTAAGATTACCATCATGTCTTTGGTGTACAGATTGGAATTTGTTTTTCTTGTACTGTGGAAATGATGTATCATTTATTGATTATTACATAATAATAGCTTTATATATTTTATTCTTTCATCAGATCTCATCCAGTTTAGTTGTTTAAATAATTCAGCAGAGGGAGCATCATGACTTTTGTCAAGAATAATTCTTGCAGCTCTTTTTTGAAATTTTATCATATCTGCAATTAATTAGACACTGTTTGATCTCAATCCATCGTATTCACTTCTTTGTCAGAAATGAATCTAAAGTTGAACATTGTAGATCCTGATCATACTAATACATGTAATTTAGATCCTTGCTTTTACAATCATTTAGCTATTCCTGTCAAAGAAGCATAGATAACATCCCGTAACATACCGTTGCTTTTTTTGTCACATAATATTATTTACATCAATTATGGTTTTAAAAGTTGTTGACATAAATGTAACTTTTACCTATATCCATATGAACGATGTAGACCCTTCCACCAAACAACTAAACTAAGACACTATATATAACAAATCAAGCACTACATCAACCCACTAGTTAACACATAGATACGTACACCTTTTATTGCACAGATAAACACACTCTACCAGTTTTGTGCTTCACTCAGATATTCAGACACTTTTCACTATCAGCATGGGATCAATTAGGGAGCTAATAAATCTGTCATCGAAGTGTGGCTTTGACCAATGTTTATGATAATGTTTACTGATAAGCCAATTTCTACATTAATTTGTAGAATTGCCCAGCCATTATTTTTCTGAGTTCCTCATTCAAGTTTGCATGTTTAATGTGCATTGAATTCATTACGAAGGTCTACACTTGTCAAAATTTTTTAAGTGCAAAACATTCTATTTTGAATATCTCAAAATAAAATTATCCTAATTAAAAGAACTTTAAATATGACCAAACCATAACAATTATTTGAAATCATACGTATTTTTTACATATAACTTGTTCCATGTCAGTATAGGCTAATTATGCATAATTCCTGTGCGGCAATAAAATTCGATTTTTTTTGCAATCGTTTTTGTTCAGGGCTTTTTTTCACTGTCTAGGGAGGGGCCCATGCCCTATAATTTAGGGGAAAATAGCGTGATTTCTTGTCTAAAGGGAATCTAAAAACCTGATGTAAAATTACTTTTAGGGGAAAACTGCATGATTTTAAAGAAATTTTCTGAGGGGAAGGCGCCCATTAACGGCCCCTGTTATAGAAGGAAATTGTCCAATGTTCGCCAACACAGGACAATCTAAAAACTCACACAAAACTTTATAACTATGTAACTTTTGATGACTGAATACTGCAAAAGTGCAGTCAACATGCACTCAACTGGCACATTTTTTTTTAAATAAAAACATGATGATATTCGTTATGCAAAAGAAATGTCTCAGTTTTGCATATTTTATCAAAAATAAGAAAAAATCAAGTAATATTATTTTCTAGATAAATAACATTGCTTAGGCCGGCTTCACACAGTCCCGGTGTATGATCCGGTGTGTCTGGTCAATTTGTAGCCGGTGGACCGGGATGGACCGGGAAGTGTTCGTGAACCATAGCTCACATTGCCGCGGTATACAGCCCCGGTGGATCCCAGTTTGGACACTAATATAAAATCATGGTTTAAATATGGCTTCTGAAGTTGAAACGGCCTCCACTGGCTTGTACCGTAGCGATATCGTTGCTCAACCGTTACTTTACCGGCATTCACTGGCTTCTACGGTGCCAAACCATAGTTCGACCGGCACGAGTTGGGGCTAAGAACACTTTCCTCCGTGGCACATCATGGCCAAACAGGGAAGTCACCCTTACTCCACCATGGACACAGCCGGTTTACTACAGTTTCACCCGGTGGCAAGACAGATCATGCCGGAAGAGCTACAGTGATGTACCGGACCTCCCCGGAATAAACAGGCATTGGTTTCGCTCCCGGTGAGTCCCTATTGTATTAGAATTTTAAACATCACTGGGGCCGCTCCTCGGTGATCACCGGTTCAACTGGGTTTATCCCGATTCAATGCGGTTCTTCCCGGCGTCGCTACAGTTGTGGTCCCGGGTTGCCCCGGTCTCCAAACCAGGATGCACCAGGGCTGTATACCAGGACAGTGTGAACCGGGCTTTATGTTGAAAGTTACGCTCTAACGTAATTAAATATTTATGTAAACGAATGTAAACACGAGAATATTGGTATTACATTTGTTTCATAAGTGCTACAAGTAATCTAAAACTAAAATTATTCGAAACTCGAATGATTCAATCAAATAGTTTACTAGGAAAGTGTTCACTTAGAACTTTTGAGCAGTGTATTAATTGTTATTATAACCTATTAAAAATGGTTTAGCTTTACTGGTAATTTAAGCTAAGCAAAATTAAAAGGTTATTTTTTTATTTATATTAATGTTGTACATGTTTTTTTTAACTTTTGATTGTTTAATTTGTAATGATCAGATTGTAAACTAGTTTCCGATTGCTGCTACAGAAAACCAGAGTTCCCTTCACAATTATTATGTTGTCGTAAAAGTTATAACTAGTATAATATTATATATTATTTCAGTCAGTTCAACATTGGTTTTAGTTATGATTTATATTATGTTTGTCATTTTTGCTTTCTTGTCATATTGTGGTATCATTTAATTTCGCTGGCACGAAATTTCGTGCCATTGCCTAAAACACTGTTTTGCGCGGATGTAAATTCACGCAAATCCTTTATTGTAAAAACAACATCCAAAGACCATAATTTTAATCGATTTTTGATGAACACATTGTCCATATTTATTGTATGTTTGAACACGCAAGCTAACCATGTGTCAGTTGCCCCTGTTACCACTTTATTTATTGGACTGTTGTTCATTCTGCGCTGCTAATTGACACGGGACTTGTTTTATCAATCTATCTGGAATGTTCATAACATAATTGGTATGTCTTTTTGCATACCTGTTTTATCCTTTAACTAATCGTTAAAAAATTACAAAATACAAATAAGATGACAGCGATACTATTTGGTAAAACTTGGCCCATCTTAATTGCACACACTTAAATGTCGTTCGAGTTTTGCAGTAACATTCAAAATATTCCAAACGAAATTCGACGGTAATAATTAATTTCATTTCCTTTATTAATATAATTATCTAATACCTCAAACGTTTATCAGTTAGCGATATGGACTACTGATTATAAAGTGTAAGTCTTCAGCATGTTTAGGATATGTACCAGAAACAATAATATAAGATAAATTTTAACTTAAGTTTTAAATTCACGCAGAGGCCGGAGCGCGAAATACGTGAAGATTAATCCAAAGCAAATGAAAATTATACAAAAGTATTGAAGCTAAAATGCATTCTCATGATTTATGAGATAATAAACATGGTTATATTATAAATGCCTTCTTGTTTATTATAACTTGTTATTATTTTAAGATAAATAAGTACGAACTGGGGTTGTAATCATGTAAATAACTATTATAAATGGTAAAGTCGTACTGGTAATTTAAGCTTAGCAAAATATAAAGGTTATTCTTCCATTTAATCAACATATAAGAGCAGAATAACCTAGAAATTAATTGTACATGACTGAGCCATTATTATTTCTCTGTTATTAAACAGATTTAAGAAAATTTACAAAGTGTACTTCGAATTTGTTAAAATACCACACCAATGGCTCATACACATTTTATAAATTCAAGATCTGCAGTACTCTTACAACAGAGCAACACAAATCATGATTAACAATTTGCTGGACATTGAAACCTCCTAAACTCTTGATAAGATCAGGTCAGTGGAGTTATAATAACATCTCACCCAGAGAGAATAGCGGTGCTGCTTTAGATAACATCCCTCACAATTGAGGAAGGTAATGGGCATAAACTGTAGAGGTGAACAGTGTAGATCACGATGAGCCGGCATATCTCTGCTGTCTGGTCAGGATCTGCATGTTTTCTTAATTGGCCAGAAATAATCTAATATATCAAAAAGCAATGGCTGATCTGGAGCTATACCAGTCGCACATGTATAACAAGAGCCAGTCGGAAACGACTGCACGCTCGACTATTCGAAAAGTCAGAATTATTAAGCACATTGTAACTGGGCTTCATTTAAACTGGGGAGTGATTCAGGAGTTTATGACACCACCAACAAACACACATGAACAAAAGTTTCTTAATCCAAGTTAGGAAATCAATAAATTACACTTAATTTATTCTTGTAGATTTTTTTAGGGTTTACACAACCCAGCCCATAAACCCATGATCCCACATCCATCAACCCACTATCTTTGCCCACCTATAGTGGTGTGGCGTGGTGAAGTACAGTATAGTATGCTGGTTGCTGTTGTTGGTGGTGGTGTTGTTGTTGTTGTTGGTGGTGTTGTTGCTGTTGTTGGTGTTGTTGTTGGTGGTGGTGGTGTTGGTGTTGGCATTGTTGGTGTTGTTGGTGGTGGTGGTGGTAGTGTTGTTGCTGCTGGTGGTGGTGGTGGTGTTGGTTGTTGGTGTTGCTGTTGTTGGTGGTGGTGTTGATGTTGTTGTTGGTGTTGATGTTGTTGGTGTTGTTGTTGGTGGTGGTGTTGGTGTTGCTGGTGGTGGTGGTGTTGTTGTTGGTGCTGGTGTTGGTGGTGTTGATGTTGTTGTTGGTGGTGTTGTTAGTGGTGGTGGTGTTGTTGTTGTTGGTAGTGGTGTTGTTGGTGGTGTTGTTGGTGGTGGTGATGATGATGTTGTTGTTGGTGTTGTTGTTGGTGTTGTTGTTGTTGGTGGTGGTGGTGTTGTTGGTGGTGGTGTTGCTGTTGGTGTTGTTGTTGTTGGTGGTGTTGTTGTTGGTGATGGTGGTGTAATTGTTTGTGTTGGTGTTGTTGTTGTTGGAGGTTGTGTTGTTGTTGGTGGTGTTGTTATTAATGGTGGTTAGGAAATCAATAAATTACACTTAATTTATTCTTGTAGATTGTTTAGGGTTTACACAACCCAGCCCATAAACCCCTGATCCCACACCCATCAACCCACTATCTTTGCCCACCTATAGTGGTGTGGCGTGGTGAAGTACAGTATAGTATGCTGGTTGCTGTTGTTGTTGGTGTTGTTGTTGTTGTTGGTGGTGGTGTTGTTGGTGTTGTTGTTGGTGGTGGTGTTGTTGGTGTTGGCATTGTTGGTGTTGTTGTTGGTGGTGGTGGTGGTGGTGGTTGTTGGTGTTGTTGCTGTTGTTGGTGGTGGGGTTGATGTTGTTGTTGGTGTTGATGTTGTTGGTGTTGTTGTTGGTGGTGGTGTTGGTGTTGGTGTTGCTGGTGGTGGTGGTGTTGTTGTTGGTGTTGGTGGTGTTGATGTTGTTGTTGGTGGTGTTGTTAGTGGTGGTGGTGTTGTTGTTGTTGGTAGTGGTGTTGTTGTTGGTGGTGGTGATGGTGTTGTTGTTGTTGTTAGTGTTGTTTTTGTTGTTGTTGGTGGTGGTGGTGTTGTTGTTTGTGTTTGTGTTGTTGTTGGTGGTGTTGATATTGTTGTTGGTGTTGTTGTTGGTGGTGGTGTTGGTGTTGTTGTTGGTGGTGGTGTTGGTGGTGTTGTTGTTAATGGTGGTGCTGTAGTTGTTGGTGGTTGCGTTGTTGGTGTTGTTAATGGTGGTGGTGTTGTTGTTGGTGGTGGTGTTGTTGGTGGTGGTGATGGTGTTGTTGGTGGTGGTGGTGTTGTTGTTGTTAGTGGTGGTGTTGTTGTTGTTGTTGGTGTTGGTGTTGTTGGTGGTTTTGTTGGTGTTGTTGTTGTTTGTGTTGGTGTTGTTGTAGTTGTTGTTGTTGGTGGTGTTGGTATGTGGAGGTGGTGGTGGTACAGTACAGTACAGTGGTATGGTATGGTATGGTATGGTATGGTATGTAGTTGTTGTTGTTGGTGGTGTTGGTATGTGGAGGTGGTGGTGGTACAGTACAGTACAGTGGTATGGTATGGTATGGTATGGTATGGTATGGTATGGTATGGTACGGTACGGTACGGTACGGTATGGTATAGTATGATATGGTATGGTATAGTCTATGCACCCACCCACCCCACAATTACTCAACACTTTCAACCAAAGTATGTTAAGGACATCTGTTTTACACCTTTTATATAGCATTACATATGAAAAACACTAACATTGAAACTTTAACAATTATGTATAAGTCTTAATTCTAATTTCAAGTGAAAAGGGGCAAAAATCAAATATAAAAAAGCAAGGATGAGTTATGGGCCTTTGAAAATAAACCCGATGTAAGATAAAATAAAGGTATACAAAGTTTTAAACCTTAATTTTTAAGTCTAAAAAGGGCAGTAATTTGAAAAAAATCAAAGAGTTATGGTTCTTGGCATACATAGTCAGGGTCATGATGGTGAATAAGTTTCAAAGCTATAGTACAAGAAGTATGAAAGTAACTAGCTTGCACGCAAACTTTAACCTGAAATTCTAAGTCGAAAAAGGGCCTTAATTTGATTAAAAATGAAAGAAAGAGTTATGGTTCTTGGCATACATAGTCAGGGTCATGATGGTAAACAAGTGTCTTAAGTCTCAAAGCTATAGTACAAGAAGTATGAAAGTAACTAGCATGCACGCAAACTTTAACCTGAAATTCTAAATTGAAAAAGGGCCATAATTTGATTAAAAATGAAAGAAAGAGTTATGGTTCTTGGTAGAAATAGTCAGGGTCATGATGGTAAACAAGTGTCTTAAGTTTCAAAGCTATAGTACAAGAAGTATGAAAGTAACTAGCTTGCACGCAAACTTTAACCTGAAATTCTAAGTCGAAAAAGGGCCATAATTTGAACAAAATGGAAGTAAGAGTTATGGTTCTTGGCATACAATCTTGAAATATGATGATGAACAAGTGTTGAAAGTTTCAAAGCTGTAGTACGAGTAGTATTGAAGTTATTAGTTTGTATAGTAGCTTGCACGCAAACTTTAACCTGAAATTCTAAGTCAAAAAAGGGCCATAATTTGATCAAATTGAAAGTCAGAGTTATGGTTCTTGGTATACACACTCGGGACATGATGATGAACAAGTGTGCCAAGTTTAAAAGCTGTAGTGTAAGTAGTAGTGAAGTTATGAGTTTGTACAGTAGCTTGCACGCAAACTTTAACCTGAAATTCTAAGTCAAAAAGGGCCATAATTTGATCAAAATGAAAGTTAGAGTTATGGTTCTTGGCATACACACTCGGGACATGATGAAGAACAAGTGTGCCAAGTTTAAAAGCTGTAGCTATAGTAGTTTTTAAGATATAGGTAGGTTGCACGTAAACTTTAACCAAAGCGGGACGCCGATGGCGACGGCGACGCCGACGCCCAAGTGAGTACAATAGCTCGACATATTCTTCGAATAGTCGAGCTAAAAACTGTTAAACATATATAAGAAAAAAAGAGCTAAGTGTTATTGTGATTCACCTTACATCATAGTGGGTCCAAAGCTGGAGACCAGGGGAGGCAATTCTGAACACACTCGAGAAGAACTTGTCCTCCGGGTAGAATTCTGGGAAGTATATGTCGTCTGCTAGCCCAGGAAACTGTACGCTTATGTCTGCGATATCTTTCCTTGGGTTGTCTCCCAAGGCTCGGTCTAAACAGGAATAATAAACATGTATAATAATATTGCATATTTGTTTAAGCAAAAAATAAAATCAGTTTTAATAAAGATAAGTCAATTGAAGTTTAAATCTCTTTACTTTAAATATATATTAATTTTACATTGTAAAGGGACTGACTGTTTGACTATTTTTATGGCTCTTTTTAGAGACTTATTTTACTGGAAGAAATGATTATTTAACAGTTTTTAAATGTGAAAAATCATTAATTAAATTTATGAAGTAAAATCTTTGATTTCTTTGAATTAATAAATAAATGTATCAGAATAAAAAAAGTTCAATTGGGTACAAGTGAATAATGATGCAAGACAGAGTTATGGGACATGCTGGAAATGAAGATGGTTATGTTTGCAAACATTTCTGCAAAGTTTTGATATAAATCCATTGAGTTAAGCTAATTAAACACTCTTTTTTCCCAATATAATCAAATCTCACAAATCATTACAATCCTGATGGTATATAGAATTAAAGAACAAATAAAGGAGCGTGAAAAAAAATATAATCAGAGATCGTGGATCTGTTACAAATGCATAGTTTACCGGTTCTACCAAGAAATCTTGCTGGATATCTCTGGTTGCTCTCTTGAAAAGCTCACAGAATGGTAGAGTTTGTTTTTTTGTTTTGTTTGGGGTTTAACGCCTGGTTTCAACACTTTTCTGGGTTATATCCCGGCGGTCAGTCCACCTAACCGGTGTTCCTGGGTCTCTAACCAGTACTAACCAATTTCTCCGCAAGCGACTGACTGCTTCCTCACTTGAATCAGAGGTGAGGGACAAATGACTCTCAGACGCAATGTCCGAGTTCAATTGTCACGGAGAAATTTTTCCCGCCTCGGCTGGGGATCGAACTCACGACCCCTGGATTGACAGTCCGATGCTCTATCCACTGAGCTAGCCGGGCGGGCTTACAGAATGGTAGAGATCTGCAAGAACAAATACATATATCATAAAGTAAGAAAGTTTAAAGAAATATCTAACACGACAGCCGAGATACCACATAGGCTATGGTGATTAAATTCACAATACGTGTATCAGGGCTCTCACTGAACACACTTCTCCCTTCTTCGAGCTATGTGAGTAGTCATTTGTATAGACTATATAGGGAAAGAATGCTGTTAACTGCAAACTTCTCCACAGTTCAGTAAAATTACGACAAAACTTCTCCCTGATTGCAAGTCTAGTGAGAGCCCTGATGTATATCACTGCCTTTCTGATGTCAAGCATATTTTTGCTGTAATAAGCCACTTGACGAACATACTCAGCAAAGCACATGTAGTACCGTTATTTTCTAAGCTTTTAAAAACTTTTTTGTGATAGAGTTAAAATTATAAGTAACTGGTGATCAGGGGCGTAGCCAGCTTTTTTCAAGTTGTAGTCACATACAAGAGGTTCCTAGTGGCGGTTGCCTCTTGGTAAGGGGGGTCTGGGGTGTAAAGCCCACCAAGAAACAGTAAACATGTGGAGACTAAATATAGCAAAATGCAAATAAAATGTGACAATACAGAGAATTGGAATGCAGGGCTGCATTTACATCTGGCAAAGAAAGTAATTATTTTCCCAAGAAGGCAAATCAAAGCCAAAGACATGATATTTGGTTCTACAAATATGACCTGAATCTGCTACTATACCACCCTGTTCTGTTTTTATTGTATTTTTGGGACTTTTGAGAACATCATTTTCTTGTCCAACTTGTAGGCCCGGCCTACATGGCTAATAGTAGCTACGCCACTGTACGACCAGTGTAGATCCAGATCAGTTGGAACATCCATGCCATCTGATCTGCAACAACTGGTCATATCTTGGTCAGAAATGACTTAATAAATATAAAAGCAAACAGTAAAGATCCTGATTAGATGACACAGATTTGCCAGCTGATCTGGATCTACAATGTTTACCCACCTAATAAAGGTGTATCTATGGAGAAAAGGGGTTAATTAAAGAAATCTATGAACTGTCAAATAAAATTATGGGAGAAACATCCAAAGTACCAGTAACAGGACATTTACCTGTACATAAAATTCTTGTTGATAAAATCCATTTGAGCAGTTTAGGAGACATGAATTTCCCCGTCTCACTCGCCACCTTTCTCTGCCAAGTACTCTGGGCTCCATTTGTCTACATATGGTCCAATATTCAAACCTCTCAGTATCACAGGCTCTCTCTGTAAAACCATACAAAAACAACTGTGTATTTTCAAACTTTTTAGACCCTTGAAAATTCACAAAAAATGTAAAGTTATTAGGTATGTTATAATAAAGAACCAAACAAGCTCTGTGAATATTTTATGGAACTACTGCTGCATGTTAACTCTTTCTGCAAGATACTATCCAAGAGACCTGAAGGGATAGCTAATTAGATATTCACATAGAGGCATGTCTTATAATCATTATTGGCATTACACTACAAAAATCAATGTGTAATCGCATTTTTGTGTCTACCGCATGGTTGGTAGTGGCACTGGTGTATACTTGTTCACTCCACAGTCCAAGTTTAGTAGTGCTGTAGGCTAAGAATTAGTCCCACTGTGTTACTCTCATGCAGAGGTTCTATATCGGACCTATACAGTAGGTCTGATAAAATAAATGACTAATTTACTCACAAAGATGTCCATACAAATATCAGAACATTTATTATTTTGCGCTATTTGAATTTCATGTGCCATATATATGAAATCACCTAGGAGTGGCCCTGGTAGTGTTTTAAAATTTTAATACAACTAAAGACTTGCCAGGACTGAAACCAATGATGGGAGATCTGGAGCATTGTTGTATCTCTTCCAGCATGATCCATCTCTGAACTGTAAGATTACCTAGGGCTTTATCAGGGATTTTGGGGGAAAAGACACCTGCCCAAATTGGGAATTTTTTAATCGCTATACACCGGTTAACTTACATATAAAAATTAAAGGAATTTAGTTTTACAGATCACGTAGAAGAAGTAAAAACAAGAGCCAGTCGGAAAGAGCGACGGCACAGTAAGCCGGAGGTCCAAGGTTCAAATCCTGGTCGTGGCTACTCTTTCCAACCCAAATCTGCCACAGATTGTCACGAGTCACATCTTGTATTTAGTGAACTATACTACTTAAGTAAAATCTATATACTTAGATTTCATTTTAATTTATTTTCAGTGGTTAAATATGGGTTAACTTCATTTTTAAAATCCAATGTTCACAATAGTTTTCTTTATTCTTGCAAAAGTTGACCTCTTGACCTCCTGCATCAAAATGACCCCAAGCTCAGAACGAGGTGGGAACAAAACCACTGTATATAAACTGATTGTATCATATGCCGGATATAGCAAGCTGGATTTCTCATTACAATACATGCAAAATCCTAAATTTTGACTTGTTTACTATGTTTTTGTGACAATCAGTGCGCTATATCAGGTAGATGATACAATCGGTTTACATACAGTGAAAATGGGAAAAATCAAATTTGGTTCCATCAAAATGCAAGAATCTGCATCAATTGAAATCCCTGGTAGAGATACCATGACTGCATGTTTACTTGGAAATTGTGAACTAGGCTCTACGAATCTTAATGGTTCATCCTAGCCCCTTTATTACAAAATACCTGAACAAGCCAGAGCAAACATCGGAACAGTATGAATAAGGTTTTACTTTTCAGATCCAGGGTCTTTAAAAACTAAAAGACTCGACGATTAAACCAAATTTGGGACTGGGATATTCGTTCATATTCATTATCCTTCACTGATGTCATCATGGCAAAGGGAGGTAATCAATATGCTTGAGATCTATACTAAAGCATGAATTGCCAGGGGATTTTTTCGGGAAGTTTTTTTGCTAGAGGATTACACCAACTATTGTCATCAGTTTGTTTAGGAAAAACATGCTTCATGAAGAATTTTAAATTAAAAGCTTGTATCATATGGACCAATGCTGCATGACTTATTTAGTTTATGCTATTGGTTCCAAATATCGGTGTATACAGAAACACAAGATAACTCCCTATGCAAGTTTAGTGTATCCGAAAAAGTGATTGTCCGATTTAAGGAACACTAAATTGTTTTACACATAAACGATCCTAACGCAGATAAACTGATTCTGAGAATAATGGATCATGATTGCTGTAAATATACTAGAGCGTAGATCTTGTCAAATGATTCTTTGGATGGTTCAAAGTTATTTTTACTGTCTTGACACTGCATCGCTTTTTTCGAAGTGTAAAACACAGATCACGATCTAAAACGTGATTATTTGACTCTTACTAAGTTATTATCCAAGAATAAACTTAAGTAGATAGATAGAAAGGTATTTTAAATTTAACCCAGAGGCAGACACAATCTGAGTTTGACAATTACATGTAATAAACATTTATAAATGAAAAGAAATTATAACATTTAAAAAATTCGTTTCAATACTTTGGTTTTATTACATTTTAAGACTTAAAAGTAACTGAATCGATCAATCGTGACATTCATTGAAAGGTTGAATTTTTCTAGGGAACATAAAAAATTTTATTAATAGTAAAATACTCTTTGCAATTAACGGTTTGCATAGAAACGAATATAAAGTTTCTACATCACTTAAGAAGTTTAATGACACATTTAAACATTTATAAAGTAATAATAATAATAATAATAATAATAATAATAATAATAATAATAATAATAATAATAATAATGACAGCACTAACACTCATGACCGACATGACATAATATGAAAATATTTCAGGCTCGGTTTGATTGAACCTGTTCATGGACAGTAATGGAAATGCGTGCATATTTCTGCCCATTCCGCCTAGCCCCGGGTTGAGCGCAACTCTATATATTTGTAAACAACGATAAACAGCACAATTCTGATCCATATTAAACGATACTTTGCAAATGGCGTTGGACATGGAACCTTCAATGCGGTATTTCCAGATTTATACCATTCCATGTTCAGCGCAGTATGGTCCCTATAGATAAAAGAATGAGTTTGCCCCAAACGAGTAAATAATGGGCAAAACTTAATTAGGGGATCTACGAATATAAATACTGCCTATCACAGACAACGATAATTTGTATATTTTCCGAATCATAAAAAATCAAAACAGACACCACTAACAATTAACAAAAATGAAAACGCGAGGAGTTACCGCCTTGGAACAGTAGGTGGCAAAACGAATTTGTTACTGGGGTTTACATTTCTCGCAAACTTTTCAGTTATAAATAGCACACATCTGATTTTAAACTAATACAAACTATTTTTAACCTTCGAACATACATATAATCATTATATTTTTCTCATTTATTTTAGTTTTGCCAATTAAAATGGAAGAAATTGAATGATCCGAATATACCTGTTTCTTTGTCTGATTATCGGATCAAGATTTGCAGTCAGACAAAATGATACACACACTATGTGCGTTTCCAACATAATTCGTGCTGACATGAATAATTAAAAAATCAGTGACCTCCAGCGTATTTATCAGTGCCCAATGTTATAAAACTGAGATTGGACACCAGTCTCAAATCTCAAACATCTGATTGGCTGAAATGACTGGTCTTCATTTCAGCCAATTAGATGCTTGAGATTTGGGACTGGTTTCCAATCTCAGTTTTATAACCTTCAGCCCTGATTACCGTCCAAACGAGAATTCAATCTGCCAATCGTGCCTCCTGTGAATGATAACTTAACAACCCCGTCCATGTCCTACATTCGTTTTACAAGAGAATCACCAACGATAAACCGAAATTTCCTTATTATTACAATATACAGAAAACAGCATAATATTATTTAAAACAAAAACTTTTACTAAACTAAACCATATGTGTAGGTCCCCACCAGGGGTTTGACATAACTGGCAGATACTGCGATAGATAGAAATACATTAAATTCGTACGTAAAACGCTGACTATATTTGACATAACTACACGATTTTGATAAAACGACCCTTCTGATGTTGGGTCTACATAACCCAACTGGTTCAAACATCGAGTTGACAGAAAGACTGTTTTTCTGTAACAGACAAAGCTGACCGTCTTCTAATCAAAATAGCCTTAAGAAAGGGAGGTAACATCGATACACAACATTACTATAATTTTAACGGTTATTTCCCTTATTATGTAATTTTAAGATGCTTTTCAGCTCCGTCATTAATCAGAAGTGAAATTCTGATTTTGCCTTTAAATTCATACTGTAAATAATGCTTGTATGCGCTTGATTTCCATTCTTCCATTAACGGCATAAAGTCAGCACAAAATATATTTAAATTAAAGGCAAGCGTAGCAAAACCCATTCGGAATGAATGCATAGAATAGTTCCGGATTCAATCCTGCATTAAATTACATCCTCGTAATACAATGTACTAGTAAATATTTACTGTAAAAAGTGGGTTTACCAAAAGAAAGTAAGAACAACTTCTATCGTTCTTCTCAATATTGCTACCAAATTTCTGAGCCGGTTTTGCAGAGTTCGAGCCCTTATTTAACATTGCTGTATCATGGTATGAAAATCATCTGCCCATTGGCAAGTGATGCTTCCTAGCTTTATGTCGCAAAAACTGCAGCATAATACCGGTCATTTCGTCAAACAGCAAAATTATATGAGGCACTTAATACCACCTTTTTTTCAAATTAATAATCGCAAATCTCCTCTACGTTATATTGATTTAATGTCCTTTCCATCTATAATTTCCAGCTTACCAGATACAAATAACTTTATATTTGGTTCTCACAAATTCATATTTCAGTTGCGCATGATTAAAGGGTATAACGTGGATTAATTAAATTGAGGTCTAGAATTACCTATCAAATTTATTGTCTTAAGAAAGATTTTAAGATGTTTTCTCCCATTACAATTCTATTAACTACTTTTATAAATCGTTTAAGGGCTTGCCACACTTCTCCCAATCCTGTTCATTGTTAAAAAGAAAATGATCAAAATCTCAATAATGGCTAAATGCCGTTCAATGAAACTTTGCACAAATGAATGTTACTTATGTATCTTGATTTTGCATACGGTAAGACATGTTAGAATAGTAAAGAAAACAAGCTAGACCTTAAAAATCCTTAAAATTCTATTTACATAAATTCACAAAAACTAAGCGATACAAAACATAATTTTTAAGTTCCCACGTGAGTGCAATGTTACTGACAAGAAAATGTTGTGTACTTTGTAAAAAAAAACTTACAACTACTTAAATAGAAATCAGTGATTGTCGTCCATTTACGCGACCAAAAAAATAAAGGTCAAACACACTTTTACTAATATCTCGTAAAGTTTAGGCCTACATATGTAAGTCACGGGGACACACTAAATTGTTGTCAGTATCATATTACTTGGGCATTTAAAATGATGTTTTGTGTTGTTTAGATTTTGTGAATTTAAAATAGAAGTTGAGGGAATTTTTAGATCACACTATTTTTCTTTACTGTTCTAACGTGTCTGACCATCTGCAAAATAATGATACATTAATAACATATACTGAAAGGATAAAGAAACGCAGGGTAACATTTGTTCCGATATATTAAGAACGCGTTCTCCAAATAAAGTGAAACTTTGTGTATTGAGTTATTAGGTCATGATACACCTTAACATGTGTCGAAAGTGAATAAAACTTGTCTCCACTGCCTCAGTGTAAACCGTCGTGGAGCATGAGCTTTCGAACCTGCCTATCCAATTGTTACCCTGCGTTTCTTTATCCTTTCAGTATACATTTGTGCAAAGTTTCATTTAACGGCATTTTGCCGTTATTGAGATTTTGATAATTTACTTTTTATCGATGAACAGGATTGGTAGGGTGTGGTAAGCCCTTAATTTAAGCATTTTAATAAGTGTACATTAAAATTAACCAAAGAAATCCCGTTTGCATCAGAACTGAAATTCACTGCTGTTAACGGAATTGATGCATGTAAACACGTGTGTGCATTGTGCACACACCGGTCACGTGATCATTACACTAATGTATATGTTAGCTTGATGACGTGAATGCTGCACGAGAACATCGCGTGAATGGTTAGGAACGCCTACTCGATTTCGTACCCAATATACAGTGAAAGGAGATGATTGCCCTATTGTGTGGCCAAGTTTACACACTATAAAAGGTTTTAAAAGGCGGGAAATCGCCCAGTCGAAAGCTTTTCGAAACCTCTATAGTATCCTAAAGTTATCGACAGTGTTCACTGCTTACTAGACTAATTATGGCTTGCCTGGTGTGTTTCCTTGAAGGTTGCCTCTGCACCCTGCAGAGGCAGTTCAGGAAGGTTTTCTCTCGCCTTGGACGGTTGCCCGGTAGGATCTGGTGCAAGCTTGGTGGCCGACCGTGCGCAGGCCCGGCCCAGGAGGGTCCGGTGACCAGCGCACGGCCCGTCGATCCAGGTAAGAAATTTATTTTGAAATTGTATACTTATGACTATTACTAGCCTTAACCATTGTACTGAGAAATGTGCTGATGTAAGGATAGCCCAGTGAAGCAGTGGTCTAAGGTTAGAGCACTAGATTCCAGATCCAAAAATTGTATTGCATTTTCCACAATCAGCCCAAGGTCACTGGTCACAACCCAGGAAGCTGTCCTTAAATAAGTTGTCCGGCTTGATTAATAGAAGCAGAAATCTAGAATTTGTCATATTCCTCCAGTGAAATGCAAGCATTCCAGAAATTTGGTTCATTTGCGGCAGTCTGAGGGTAGATGCATGTGTCGCGAACCTCGCGAGTATTATATGTTAATGACTTTAAAAGCCTTAAATGAATTTGAAATTCTGTGCGTAACTTAGTCTGTTTCATTAATTTTAAATAATTATGGTGTAATTTTAAGTAATAATTGATCTAAACACAAATATGAATTTTAGATCAATTATTACTTAAAGTTTCAAAATTCTTAAAGACAAAGAATTATTATACATGATTGTTGGTTTTGGTAATGTATATTACTATAAAAGCTTCAATTAAGTAATTATATTGTCAATTGTTTAATATACATATAGTCAAGAATTTCTAACTTTTGGAACCAAATTTTGTAACAAGTAAAAGTGAACAGAATATTCATTGTGGATTTAACAAGGTGATTCATATTGGATTTAATAGTGAAATTTTTACTGTCTGGATTTAATTTGTGGATTAAAGTGTCATTCTTCAAGCTGGATTTAATTAGACTAAGTGAAAATATTACTGTGAGCAGTGTCTACTATTATGAAAATACCATTATTTAGTGTTAACAGTAATATTCTTCTACATTCTCTTGGATTACCATTCAAAGTTTTGGATTTAAAATATTAGTGTGTAAAAGGTGTGTTATTATTCGAAAGTGTAAATTTCTATTAGTGTAAATTTGTGTAAAATTAAATTCCAATGTGGCTTGAGATTAAAAGTGTATAAATCAATTCCGGTCTTTCACTGGTAACTTGACTGCTACAGCATGATAATTTCCAACTTTCTGGTAAAAATCCCCAGGAAAACTAAGTATAATGCCCAATATGGGGGTATGATCAACTCAACTGAATCTCCTCTGAATCTGCCTCTGTTCATGATAGAAATTTATTATTGGAAGAACTTATATGATAAATAATGTCAAACAAACTGGTGGTCAGAGTAGAATTCTACACCAATCCACCTTTACTCCATACATATGCCTTTATTGTGTGGGCTAACAGTTTAGGTCCTGATAGCTGGCATATTGATAATGTCTGATCAGGATCTACACTGTTTGCTTTTAGATTCATTAGGTTATTTCTGACCAAGATGAGACCATTGTAGATCCAGATTAGATAGCACCATGTTGCTGGCTGATCTGGATCTACACTGGGCCCTCACATGTTAAAACATAATATATGATGTAAACATTAAGGCTGCCTAAATTCAGAACTGACCAGTCTATGTAATACTAGTTCTGTCTCTTGACAGCATGCTTATTTCAAGGCTGGTGGTTAGTTTTTGAGCTTCACGGACCAAAATGTTATTGTATACTTGGTTTCTACCCTAATATTTGGTGTTATTTACAGATATTACTATTTATATCCCTTGGGCAATAGAAAATTAATTCCTAGATTCTCATCCCCGCCCGCCCCTCGAAAATCACTTCACCTGAACGTTTTTTATTTTGAAAAAAAAAATGCGTACATCAAAATGTACATTAGGAGTATGAATCAGTTAGAGTATGAAAACGCAGTATGAAACATTTCAAGTGCGAGTCGGCAATTCATAGGTGGCTGTATGCTTATTTATCTTTGCACTACACAAGCGTCGTTGGAAACTGTGAGAATGATAAATAAAAAATAAAACCCACCCACCCGCCCCATTTATTCCCAAAATTTGGTCTAGAATCTAGGAATTAATTTTCTATTGCCTTATGATACTAGTTGGTGTATATAAAAATCTTCCAGAAAAATCAAATGTGTACAGGTCTGAAACTAGTGTCCTTTAATCTGCCATTATTTAACCCTTTCCTCCATATATAAGCATTCTTGCCCAGAAGCGAACAATGTATATTTTGAACAGTTGGCACAGATTTGCCAGCTTAAATCTGGATCTTTAACGTTTGCACACTCATTAAAATGCATATTATATGGAGGAAATGGTGGTATTAAAAATCTTCAGAAGAGTCATGATTACAGTTGCTTAGGAAGTGCTTTGTCCCATTCATTCCAAGAATTGTCATCCTATTATAAAAATACATTGAAACCTGTGATAACCAACCACCCAAGGGAGTGACAAAAAGTGGCTGCTTAACACGTGGCTGTTTAAGACAGGTGAACATAAGAACACACTGTCAGTTTAGGACATATTCAAACTGGCTGTCTAAGGCAAGTAGTTGCTTAATGCAGGTGGCTGCTTGGGCAGGTTCAAATGTCCATTTCCCTTCCAACAGTAGGCCTAATAACCTTTGAATCCTTATCCCATCAAATGTTGTACTTAGTTTGAGCACACATTGCTGAGTATTGTCATTGTGAAATTTATTGTGATTTGCTTCTTTGGTTGTTAAAGTTTTAGTTAGATACAAGGAAAAGGCAGAACAAATATATTGGTAAAACACAAAACCTTTTCAATTGTTACAAAACTGTAAACTATTGCTCTTTTTTTGCTTGTTTCTTGAAGAAAATTTTAGAGACTTGAACTGATTTGGAGGCTTCACCCTTTGCATTTTTTCATGTTCAAACAGTGTGGATCCAAATCAGCTGGAACATCTGTCACAGGTGTCTGATCAGGATCTGCATTTTTTGCTTTTTGGTTTATTAGGTTATTTTTGACAAAAAAGCGAACAATGTAGATCCTGATCAGATGGCAGGGATGTTCCAGCTGATCTGGATCTATCATGTTTGCACATATGATAAAAAGTGTATATGTGGAGGAAGGGGTTAAACAACTATTAAGGGAGGTTCTCTGTGCATAAGCAGTTCCTCGCATTTGCTAAGGGTGATGTATTTATTTAGTAACATGATAGAATGATGACAACATAAGAATTTAAATCATCCAAATTATGGGACATTTTGTTGTAGAATTGACTTGTTTTAAAATAATCTACACTTGATGGAGTCTGTGGTGGGGGTTGGTCATTATCATGGTATTCTACTGTATATCTGGTCTATTTCATAAATCTAAATCAATGCATATTAAAATGCACAAATCGTGCTTTCTGAGTATTCAAAATGAAAAGCCTAGAGCTCAAAAGGGGGGCATTTGCAGTTATCTAAAGGACATAAAAAAAACAGATGTACGCTTCTTACAAGAAGTAATGTGCTGTTTTAAGTCAAGCGAAAAATCTTAAAACAGTGAAAAACAAAATTATGCAGGGTTAAGAAGAGTTCCTCTCCCATTCAGTTTAATATTATATTTTTCTGCTCAAAGATGTGTATTCTTTCAAATGAATATAAATAAGCTTTTACATTAACCCTTATAAATCTCTGTAATATTAGCTGTTATCCATGGAAAACATTTGGGTTGTTTAAAGCTGGGTTAAAATATAGAGTATTTTAACCCAGTTTTGTGTGAAGCCCAAATGAACATAATAAAATTTATAATTTCCTATATTAACGAGTGTAAATATTCTCAATATTACCAAAATATTGAGAAGAATTCGTGATACTACGGCGTTTTTGAATGGCTGTTGGACAATTTTAATAAATGATGGCATAATTTTTCACAGCAACTAGCGACAAACGTGCATGCTTGTCAGTGTCACATTAGTTAAACAATTCCGCTCATCCCAATATATTGTGAGCAGCTTTTTTATCAACATATCTTAACCCTTTCTTCCATGGATGTGCCTGCTGATCTGGATCTAAACTGGTGGCATATGCCTAAAAATGCGTATATATGGAGGAAAGGGTTAAAGTATTATACATCACACTGCATGCCTGTTTAATTAGATGAACAAGACTTCATCATAGAGGATGCAGTTGAAGTATAAATATTTAAGCCTTTCATTAGTTAAATTTCTCGAGTTTGATTGTAAGAAAAACTTCATTAGCACAAGAAATAGACTGAGGCTCTTAAAGTCCACCAGTTTTTATGCCCCCGCCATGAAATGGCGACGGGCATTAAGAGTTGCTCCTGTCCGTCCGTCCGTCCTTTCGTCCGTCCGTCCGTCCGTCCGTCCGTCCGATATTCTCGTGAACGCAACTCCTCCTAAACTACTGGTGGGAATTTAATGAAACTTTACCACAATGCTTGGCTTGATATGTAGTTGTGCATGAAGGTGGGGTTTCACTCTTACATGTTCCGTTCAGAAGTTATGGCCCTTTGATACTTCCATTTACATTAGTTTTAATAGGAATATATCTTGTGAACGCAACTCCTCCTACACTACTGGTGGGAATTTAATGAAACTTTACCACAATGCTTGGCCTGATATGTTGTTGTGCATAAAGGTGGGGTTTTGCTCTTACATGTTCTGTTCAAAAGTTATGGCCCTTTGATAATTTCATTTACATTAGTTTTATTCTTATATTTTGTGTTAAGCAAAATATGCATTTTGCCCATAACTTTAAAACTACTTGAGATATTGCCTTGAAACTTAAAATATATTTTCACCATCAAAATCTACATCATAACCAACAAGACCCATAACCCTGCTTCCAATATTTTTTCAAATTATGCCCCTTCTTCACTTACATTTTGTGTTAAGCAAAATATACACTTGGCCCTTAACTTTGTTATGAATGGAGGGATTTCAAAATAACTTGGCACAAATGTTCACCAAGACAAGGTGGTGTGTCGCATACAACACCCATGCCTGTAGGTCCAAGGTCAAGGTCACTGTTACTAAAAATAGAAATTTCTTGCAAAATTGTGTCGGCTCTGTAACTTTGTTATTTGTTATTGGATTTTTAAATAACTTGGTTTAATTGATCACCATATTAAGACTGTGTGTCACATACATTCCCAAGCCTGTAGGTCCAAGGTCAAGGTCAATGTTACTAAAAATAGAATTTTCTTCTCTAGGCTGTAACTTTGTTATGAATGGAGGAATTTCAAAATAACTTGGCACAAATGTTCACCATGACAGGGTGGTGTGTCCGCACAAAACCCAAGCCTGTAGATCCAAGGTCAAGGTCACTGTTACTAAAAATAGAATTTTCTTGTAATAGGAATATATCTCGTGAACACAACTTGTCCTACACTACTGCTGGGAGCTTTATGAAAAAACCCATAGCAGGGGCATCCGTGTCCTTTGGACACATTTCTAGTTGTATTCTCTTTTAATTTTAAGCCACAAACAAAATGTTCTGAGTTACATTTTGCAATTAAGGCCTGACTAGATACGCCCTATCAGGATCGATCGATAGTAAATTGTATATATTAAGTAAAAGATGGTAAAAAGCAAAATAATATTTGTATGGTTCATAAGCCTAAATTATTTGTGATTCTACTTGTGGTTTCTTGTGTTCATGAAATGAGCGCTTGTTCTAATCTAATAAACGGGATTATTTTGCATAATAAATAATTATCTTTTTTACTTGCAAACTCCATTTGTGATTATTACGGATTTACACCAAAACACTTTTTGGGTCCAAATACTTAAAATTTTAAAGACATTGTGTCAACATTACAGAATTAAACTCATACCATTCACTAATAATATCCGAGTCAGCATAGGACGCCTTGTTCTGAAATTGCGTTTCGATAAAAATTGGAAAACCCGTTCCGCAACGGAGCAATGTGAAAAGCGTCTATCCAGAGTAAATGGAACAAAATTCTGATCAAAGTTTAACATGAATACATGGGAAATTCTAGAAAACACATAATTTAACAGCAATAAAGCATTATCTTTTGGAATTCCTTAACATTGTACAGTAGATTGAATGGCATAACAGATGATTTGTAAAGTAGAATGTGAATGGGAATAAGTCAAGACTGTGAGATGGAATGAAAAAAAAAAAGAATTCACCAATGATTTAAATGAAATCCAACTTAAATTCCGCTTAATTAAATGTTAGCAGTTAATAGACGAACCTGTTGTCTCAACAAAATCGATTTAACGAAATTAATAGTTCTATAATCTATATTTAGCAAGTTCTTATACGTATACCATCATCCTTTAGCACATTTTTTAACCCTTTCCTCTATATATATTCTTTTATACAAGTGCAACCAGTGTAGATCCAGATCAGCCGGCACATCTGATCAGGATCTGCACTGGACGCACTTATCAGATAGCACGGATGTGCCGGCTAACCATGATCTACACTTTCCCCCCACACAATAAAGGTGTGTCTATGAAGGTAAGGGTTCAAGTGTGAAGTTCACTATACTATTCTTGGTCTCACCTCTGGGTAATCCGTAACAGGTTCTTGTGCTTGAATGCACACTGACAACACATAGATAAAATTGCTAAATGGGGAATACATAAAATTTAAAGTTTTTGTAAATGAATATCCAGACGTCAAATTTGATGTATGAATTACCGATGGTCCGAACAACAATTACCAGACACGTATCCATTGACATTCCTAATAGTATTGCATGTAAAAAGGGAAAAAGGGTTAAGGGTAAATGAACCCTTTTCTGCACAGAAGCACCTTGATGCCGGGGCGAACAGTGTAGATCCAGATTGACTGTCACATCTGTGGCATCTGATCAGGATCTACATTGTTTACTTTTATATAGATTCTTTATGTTATTTCTGACCAATATGCTACCAATTTAGATCCAAAGCAGATGACATTTATATGTGTGCTGATCTAAATGAATGAATGACTTTATTTCAAGGGGACACCCCAATTGGTCAAAAGTCTAATCTCCATTGGGTCTCTCACAATAAGTATAATTATACATGTTATACATAGTCAGTTATAGACCCCTGAATTCCTCAACATTTCACTGAATCCAATGAGAAATTAGACCTTTTATAGTTTTATAATGTTGTGTGACAACCATTTAAGTATTGCCCCCTTAGATGTAAACCTCTCAGTGTTAATCATTGTCTGAAGGTATAACTTCAAACAAGTTAACCTTTAAATTTACACTGTCAATTAGGGTTAATCACATGTGTGACCAGTGTTGATCCATGTCACCAAGCAGAGTTGGCATAGATGTGCCAGCTGATTTGGATCTGCAGTGTTTGCCCGCGCAGTAAAGGTGTATGTATGGAGTTTAGGGTTAAATAAGCAGAAATTCTAATTAAATGTCTATGTAAAATGATTCATTAGCATTATAACCCACTCATAAAATTATCAGGGGACATTTTCAGTTATATTGCAAATGCTAACAGACATTACAGAATATTCTGATAAGGCTAGATGCTGACTGATTGCAAATTTGGTTTATGTTAAATGAACACAAACATCACTAAGACTGGTATGCTTTTACTTGAGGCTTGACTTGCTG
The DNA here is from genome assembly GCA_038501625.1 of Corbicula japonica. Taxonomy (NCBI): domain Eukaryota; kingdom Metazoa; phylum Mollusca; class Bivalvia; order Venerida; family Cyrenidae; genus Corbicula; species Corbicula japonica. The sequence continues at coordinate 67,703 of JAZAYU010001007.1, forward strand.
GGATTTGTTTTTGAGACCTGACTTGCCTGGAAGTTATGAGTCTAACTGACTTGATGTTTTTTTAGACCCAACATGCTAGGATGTTGTTAATTAAAGGCCTGATTTGCTGGTATGTTATTTGAGTCCTGACTTGATGGTAAGTTATTTGAGGCCAGACTTACTGGTATGTTATTTGAGGCTTGACTTGCTGGAATTTTCTTTAGGCCTGACTTGCTGGAATGTTATTTGAGGTCGACTTGCTGGAATGTTATTGGAGGCCTGACTTACTGGGATATTATTATAAGGCCTGATTTGATGGGAAGTCATTATTTGAGAGCTAACTTGCTTGGAAGTTGTAAAAAAATGTGAGACTTGACTTGCTAGGAAGTTATTTGAAGCTGACTTGCTGGAATGTTCTTTTTGAGGCACATCTGTGCTATCTGATCTGGATCTGCACTGGATGCATTTAGATAGAAATAACCTAATTAATTTCAAAATGAATATTGTAGATCCTGATCAAATGGCATGGATGTGCCAGCTATTTTCAGAGTAGAAAAGAGTGAAAGGCTGCAAAAAGGAACACCAGATTAGTGGTCTTATTAGCGAGATGGTCTTGATTTTGGAGTGGTCTGAATGAGGGATTTTAATGTATTTTATGATTCCTGACAGACTTTGAGACAACAAATGCCTTTTGGGCTTCATTATAAGAAATATCAACATTATTCACAATTGTCAACAACTAGACTACACTTCATAAAATATTTCAACAAAAACTAGCCAACCTGCTCATAAAAGCAAATACTGCTTTAAAACCAGATATAGCCTCACAAATTTGTTTAGTTTAAAGAAATCAATAAAGTTATTATGGAGAAATAAGTTGAAACATAACCTGGGGTGAACTGGACATCCACCATTCAATCTGTTTACTTTTGAGAGTTCATGCACATCACAAGCTTACAAAACTCTTTTATTTAGATATGATTTTAGTGTGATTTATGACATGTTCATACCTACTATCACTGTATATCAACAAACTTTATTATTGAGGATGTAAAATATTGTCAAGAGAATACATCAAAGGATTTCCAGTACTTGATTATATCTGCTCCTGGTCCCTGCCAATCAATTCCCATTCTGCAACATGGAGCTGCCCATTTCTTAACCCCAGCTCTATTTACTAAGCCCTAGCGAATTACAAAAAGTCTGTCTTTGCTAATATTTCACATGTTGCCAGGGGAATGATTAAATTTTCGAATAATGCTTTCAGATTTATACAGATTATCAGATCTATGGGGCATTTTGCTGTATGAAACGAAGAACTTAAAGATTTAAACACAAACTAACATTTGAATTGCAATAAAATGTTTATAATCCCTTTTACCTCTCCAGAAACCAACAGATAGGTGTGGAATTTATTTGGCTTTTAAAATCAGCTGATATTCTTTCCAAGAGTTGATAAAAACTAGCGAAAATTCTAATTACTTATAATTACTTACACCACTGTCATATATGAAAAACTTACTGTGTCTGTTCGTGGATGTGCCGTGCACTCCTGGCTCTGCCAGTTGATGGATGTGAATAAGATGACAATCATTTTGTTATATTAGAAGAACTTGTGGATTATCATAAACTGGTAAAAAAAAGAACCTGACCACCAGGTTGATTGTGACAGGGCTGCAATATTTGCACCTCTTATCTGTTAAACAAACACCAGCTTCTTGTGGCAATTTTATGAAGATAGGTTTACTGGCCGAAATTGACTGATTTTGATATGTAAACATTTGGGTAGATGCAACAAGCATTTAAAGACATTGGTTACTTTTTTTTGGTTGACAGTCAATGAAATGTTGGGAATTAGGCATGAGGAAATCAAGACTGTAACTGTAAAATAATTGTTTCAGTATTTAATAAAGTTTTGCAATGAGGACCGACTGTATATTTACAAGTGAATGTAAATTTATAACAATGAAAACTCATTGTAACATAATTAAGAAACATTTGAACATAAACTTAAATAAGTGTTATGTTAAGTATATAATTTTTTAACAATGATATTGAAAATATAGTTATGCTGCGTTTATACAATCATGCTGTTTGACAATCAGATGGGCCTCATAAAAACTTGCCTAGTGAATGATGGCTAGATGTACTGTTACAAGAACATTTGCACATGGAAAGCGTGCATATTTAAACAGTACAAATTAAGAAGGCTGTACCTTTCCCTTAAAATTGTTTTCAATGACTTAAAAAATTACATATGAAGAGGAAAACTTACTGGCAGTACTGTTATAAGGGAGACATGAGTTTTCAAATGTAATGATTATGATATTATTTCATAGTGTTGTGTATTTGTAAAACACTGTAGAAATTTTAACTTGATATCTGCTGGAAAACTTGATTTATAATTGTGTTCAAAGAGGCCCACCCATATATTAAAAAATACTCTAAATTCCAAAAGTATTTCAGAAAAAATGATTATTTTCACACAAATTTTTCAATTTGTATATTAATAACATGTATTTATATTAGAAGAGTCTTGTTGAGTCTGATTCAACACAAATACGTAATATAAAGCTGTCTTTTTTATAGTCGGGATCCTAAAGGCAACTCAATTGTGTAAAAGTTAATAACCAATAGGATCTGGTGCCCAAAATTAAGATTTTGTTTTCTATACAAACACAAACTTTTCATCAAATAGTACTGAAAAACATAAAACATTATCGAACTTGTAAATCCAATTCTAATAGGGCTCAATGTTAAATTTCCAATATTCAATTGTAAATTAAACATGGTTTATATCATCTTAATTCATAGGAAAACCATATATTGGTGTGAAGATCTACATTTCTGATCTATTCGAAAACACAACAGTTCAACTTGTGCTAAAGACCCCCAGTAAAGAAAGATCACCTGTGCATAAAATCCACATTTTATTTAGAACAAAGACAACCTGAATTCAGCCAACTTTTGGATTATCCCATGAGTTGTCTTAGAAGACAAAGGTGTGAGGGATTCTGCAAATGGCAACATTTGGAAATAACGCTCATATTGTTTGTTCTCGTATTATGAAGATTTTTTTGTTCAGTTTATTTCATTTGAAGAAATTTTGCGTCGGGTAGAAAACAATAAATACATTTGATATAACATTGTGGTAATTCCACAGAGATAGATAATTTAGAACATGGTAAATTTCAAATACAGTTTAACCTGTCTTGGCAGCCTCCTGCAATTCAGCAAACAGTCAGTTTTCAATATGCCCTAAACAAAAATTTTAGCATTCAGCAACAACTGTTCTTAAACAGTCAGTTTTATATATGCCCTAAACAAACATTTTAGCATTCAGCAACCACTGTTCTTTAACAGTCAGTTTTATATATGCCCTAAACAAACATTTTAGCATTCAGCAACCACTGTTCTTAAACAGTCAGTTTTATATATGCCCTAAACAAACATTTTAGCATTCAGCAACAACTGTTCTTAAACAGTCAGTTTTATATATGCCCTAAACAAACATTTTAGCATCCAGCAACCACTGTTCTTAAACAGTCAGTTTTATATATGCCCATAACAAACATTTTAGCATTCAGCAACCACTGTTCTTAAACAGTCAGTTTTATATATGCCCTAAACAAACATTTTATTCTAACTTAAACCTGTCTTAAACAGCCACCTGTGTTAAGCAGGCATCTGTGTTAAGCAGCCATCTGTGTTAAGCAGCCCTAGGGCGGCTGCTTAATCCTTTCCTCTTTAGACACACCTTTATTGTGTACTGTCTGATCAGGATCTCAACTGTTCGCTTTTGATTTGTTAGGTTATTTCTGACCAAAATGCCACCAGTGCAGATCCTGATCAGACAGCACTGGCTGATCTGGATCTACACTGGTCACACATGTGTAAAATGCGTATATATGGAGGAAAGGGTTAAGACTAATTTGACTTAAGGCACAAAGGCAGAGTGGTTACAGATATTTGATACAATAATATCTCTGAACTGAAATCCAAAGTAGTATTAATTCTTTAAAAAGATAGCAGGTGACAATTAAGCTCCCCTTTAGGAAACTGGCTATTTTACCACAATTAAATTTGATAGTTGTTACTGAGAAAATTCGAAATTTGTGTTCATAATATTTGATCTGTCACCCAGTATATGTTTGATATTTAGATTTCAGAACCAGATTGTTTTAAAACTTATTTACCAGACTTTAAAAGGAGGCTTGGTTTTATTAAAATTAAAGTTGTTTTAACCCTTTACACGATATATGTACCATTTTACACATGAGCAACTTGAGTGTAGATCCAGACCAGTTGGCACATCTGTGCTGCCTGATCATGATCTGCACTGTTCCCTTTTTGGCCAGAAATAACCTCATAAATAAAAAGAATGAACAGTGCAGATCCTGATCAGATGGCAAGGATGTGCTACCTGATCTGGATCTTCGATGTTCACCATATAGGAAAGGGTTAAACAGTTGACTATGATATCATATATAATCTTTGGAAAACAAACAACAACAAAATAACAGGATCAGATGCAAAATTTCCAGAAACAGGATTTTTTGGGGGGAAATTTTTATGGTTGGCAAAATTACCTCGTTCAAGCATAGTGTAAGCTTGGCAGATTTGTAATTTGTCTAAGCTATCGGAAAAAAAGCTAGTGTCAACAGTCAATATTCATATTGAGTGTTGACCCTAGTTTTAAGCCCAATCAGGCCGTCTGAAATTTCAAAGTTTGTTTATTATGCCCCCGCCATGTAATGGCGGAAGGGCATATAGTGTTCACCCTAGCTGTGTGTGTCAGTGTGCGTGTCAGTGTGTATGTTCGAAAATCTTGTCCGCTCTATAACTTTGTTATTTCTTATTGGATTTTAAAATTACTTGGTATGAATGTTCACCATATCAAGACGGTGTGTCGCGTATAATACCCATGCATGTACCTCCAAGGACAAGGTCACTGTTACTAAAAATAGATTTTTCTTGTCCGGGCTGTAACTTCCTTATGAATGGAGGGATTTCAAAATAACTTGGCACAAGTGTTCACCATGACAAGGCGGTGTGTTGCGTACAACACCCATGCCTGTAGGTCCAAGGTCAAGGTCACTTTTACTATTAATAGAATTTTGTTGGGAAAATCTTGTCCGCTCTGTAACTTTGTTATTTCTTATTGGATTTTAAAATTACTTGGTATGAATGTTCACCATATCAAGACGGTGTGTCGCGTACAATACCCATGCCTGTAGTTCCAAGGTCAAGGTCACTGTTACTAAAAATAGAATTTTCTTGTCCGGGCTGTAAATTCCTTATGAATGGAGGGATTTCAAAATAACTTGGCACAAATGTTTACCATGACAAGGCGGTGTGTTGCGTACAACACCCATGCCTGTAGGTCCAAGGTCAAGGTCACTGTTACTAAAAATAGAATTTTGTTGGAAAAATCTTGTCCGCTCTGTAACTTTGTTATTTCATATTGGATTTTAAAATAACTTGGTATAAATGTTCACCATATCAAGACGGTGTGTCGCGTACAATACCCATGCCTGTAGGTCCAAGGTCAAGGTCGCTGTTACTAAAAATAGAATTTTCTTGTCCAGGCTGTAACTTCCTTATGAATGAAGGGATTTCAAAATAACTTGGCACAAATGTTCACCATGATAAGGCGGTGTGTCATGGACAACACCCATGCCTAAAGGTCAAAGGTCAAGGTCACTGTTACTAAAAATAGAATTTTCTTGTCTGAGCTGTAACTTCCTTATAAATGGAGAGATTTCAAAATAACTTGGCACAAATGTTTACCATGACAAGGCGGTGTGTCGCGTACAGTACACATGCCTGTAGGTCCAAGGTCAAGGTAGCTGTTACTAAAAATAGAATTTTCTTGTCCAGGCTGCAACTTCCTTATGAATGAAGGGATTTCAAAATAACTTGGCACAAATGTTCACCATGATAAGGTGGTGTGTCATGTACAACACCCATGCCTAAACGTCAAAGGTCAAGGTCACTGTTACTAAAAATAGAATTTTGTTATAAAAAGCTTGTCTGCTCTGTGACTTTGTTATTTCTTATTGGATTTTAAAATAACTTGGTATAAATGTTCATTAAATCATATATCAATACGATGTGTTGTGTACAATACCCATGCCTGTAGGTCCAAGGTCAAGGTCACTGTTACTAAAAATAGAAATTTCTTGTACTGGCTATAACTTCCTTATTAACAGAGTGATTTCAAAATAATTTGGCACAAATGTTCACTATGAAAAGGGGTTGTGTTGTATACAATTCACATGCCTGTACGTCCAAGGTCAAGGTCACTATTACTAAAACCAGAATTTTCTTGTCTGGGCTGTGCGTTTGTTATTACTTATTGGATTTTAAAATAACTTGGTATAAATGTTCACCATGACAAACATGCATAGCGGGGGCATCCGTGTCCTATGGACACATTTCTAGTTTTATATAAATTGCTAACTGTGGTGTTATTTATACAGGCATTCATTAGAAAAAGAGTTGAGTGCTTGAATATAGGATAAACAGAGAATTGAATATTATCTCTTATAGTTACAGTCAAACCTGTGCAAAAGACCACCTGTAAACAAAGACCACCTGTAAACAAAGACCACCTGTAAATAAAGACCACACACAATTTGCCCCACTGTCTGAATTAAAGAACAACTATACCTGTGAACAAAGACCACCTGCGTTTAAAGACCACTTTTAAGCTCGACTATTCGAAGAATAGGGGAGCTATCCTACTCGCCCCAGTGTCGGCATCGGCGTCGGCGTCCCCGTCGGCGTCCGTTAAACAAAAAATGCACTTTGGTCCATAACTTGAAAACTACTTATGATATCAACTTGAAACTTCGAATATATATCCACGCTCAAATTCTACATCATTACCAACAACACCCATAACTCTGCTACAAATATTTTTTAAGTTATGCCCCTTTTCACTTAAATTTTGCATTAAGGAAAATATGCACTTTGGTCCGTAACTTATAAACTACTTGAGATATCAACTTGAAACTTGGAATATATGTATTCACCATCAAATTCTACATCATTACCAACAAGACCCATAACTCTGCTGTCAATATATTTCAAGTTATGCCCCTTTTTTCTTATATTTTGTGTTAAGAAAAATATGCATTTTGCCCATTACTTTATAACTACTTGAGATATTGCCTTGAAACTTGAAATATATTTTCACCATCAAAATCTACATCATAGCCAACAAGACCCATAACCCTGCTTCCAATATTTTTCAAATTATGCCCCTTTTTCACTTGCATTTTGTGTTAAGCAAAATATACACTTGGCCCTTAACTTCGTTATGAATGGAGGGATTTCAAAATAACTTGGCACAAATGTTCACCATGACAAGACGGTGTGTCACGTACAATACCCATGCCTGTAGGTCCAAGGTCAAGGTCACTGTTACTAATAATAGAATTTTCTTGCAATATCATGTCCGCTCTGTAACTTTGTTATTTCTTATTGGATTTTTAAATAACTTGGTTTAATTGTTCACCATATCAAGACAGTGTGTCACGTACATGCCCAAGCCTGTAGGTCCAAGGTCAAGGTCACTGTTACTAAAAATAGAATTTTCTTGTCCAGGCTGTAACTTTGTTATGAATGGAGGGATTTCAAAATAACTTGACACAAATGTTCACCATGACAGGGCGGTGTGTTGCATACCATGCCCATGCCTGTAGGTCAAAGGTCAAGGTCACTGTTACTAAAAATAGAATTATCTTGTCCGGGCTGTTACTTTGTTATGAATGGAGTGATTTCAAAATAACTTGACACAAATGTTCACTTTGACAAGGCAGTGTGTCCGCACAATACCCGAGTCTGAAGGTCCAAGGTCAAGGTCACTGTTACTAAAAATTGAATTTTCTTGTCCGAGCTGTAACTTCATTATAAATGGAGGGATTTCAAAATAACTTGAAACAAATGTTTGACATGACAGGGCAGTGTATCGGGTACCATGCCCATGCCTGTAGGTCAAGGTCACTGTTACTAAAAATAGAATTCTCTTGTCTGGGCTGTATCTTCGTTAGGAATAGAGTGATTTCAAAATAACTTGACACAAATGTTCATCATGACAAGGTGGCGTGTCCTGTACCATGCCCATGCCTGTTGGTCCAAGGTCAAGGTCACTGTTACTAAAATAGAATTTTCTTGTCAGGGTTGTAACTACGTTAGGAATAGAGTAATTTCAAAATAACTTGGCAGAAATGTTCACCATGACAAGGTAGTGAGTCGTGTACCATGTCCATGCCTGTAAGTCCAAGGTCAAGGTCACAGTTACTAAAACTTGAATTTATTTGTTCAGGCTATAACTTTTTTATGAATGAAGGGTTTTCAAAATAACTTGGCACAAATGTTCACTATGACATTTCATTGCATTACCACCAACTTCTTCTCAGACATTTCCGTAATGAGAAGACAACAGTGCCACAAAGACAAATAATTTACTTGATCTTCAAGTTTATGCTATTCTTATAATTACCGGAACATCACTGTCTTTGAAATGCTATTATTCCCATCATTGCACTTGAGTGTCTGAAAACGATGCATAGCGGGGGCATCCATGCCCTATGGACACATTTCTAGTTTCACTTATATTTTCACTTAAGTGCACTTCATCGATAACTTTGCAAATACTTAAGGTATCAACTTCAAACTTCCATTATATTTTCATTTCAGTTCTTTTTCTGTAACCTTACTGATTGATATTTGACTAAAATTAATGTCTCTAATAAAAAATTACTAACAAGTTTTCTAACAAATTCAGAAATATTTCATAGTTATTCCCCTATTCAGTTTAATATTTATGGTACATTAAGGAATTATTTCTGTTTCTCCCTTACCATCCACTTGTTAATATTTTTCCTGATTGCACATGAATGTATGGCCATAGTTGTTATTGTTTTAATCTTCAAATTGCATTTGTTTCAAATGATTTGAATAGTCTAGCATGCTGTCTCCTCTGACAGCTCTTGTTTGCTCTCCCCTGTGTGGTCTTTGTACACAGGTTTGACTGTATTTAGTATATTTTTGGCTTACTTAGCCATGTACAAATATTCTGGAATTTCAAACAATATAACCAAAGAAGCTTTCCAGAAATATATCCATGTATGAAAGACACATTCAAATTTTTGAATATTTTTTTATTGTCTATTTCAGATCTTACCTGTAGGATGGAGTATGCAGGACCTGCACCCCTTTCCTTGCTGGAGGGAGCCTGCATCCCTGTTAGGGCCCCACCCTCATCTGAGGAGGTCTGTGTCCCTGTTAGGGAGTCTGTCTCTCAGGACTTGAACTCCATTGAGGAGGTTGTTCTGGGAGAGGACTCGGTCGCTGCGGATGTCTCCATTGAGGAGCTCCGTCAGGCAGACCTTGACGAGCCGGGGGCGCTTCAGCTTTCAGTCATTTCTCTTGACTCCTTCATGGCCGATCCTGAAAGCTCTGTTGAGTCAGTTGATGACTCGGACATTCTGGGGGCGGTGGCTGAGCTCTTCCCTGAGCCAGCTGAACTGGTTAGGTGTCCTGGGGCTAATGTGGTTCCTCTCCGTCGGTCTCAGCGCAACCGCAGACCTCCTGATAGGTATGTCCCCAGTCCCATCCGTCCAAGCGGGAGGAAGAGGAGGTAGTCCGTATGTATATTTTGTATAATAACATTTCACAACCATGCACTCTGCACACAAAAAAAAAAAAAAAAAAAAAAAAAAAAAACACTGTTTATACTTAATTGCACTTTGTTATTTTTTCCAGACTTCAAGTGCCACATTTTCTTAAGTTAGTTTTTTTCATCTTGGGTATTGTCTTTCTAACAGTACGTTGTTCCATTATACACATCTTTTGGAGTGGGCGAACAGTATGTATCCTGATCAGTGGATTCTGATCAGGGTCTATTCTGATTAAATTATTAGGTTATTTTTGACAAAAAGTTACGTTTTTTCTATTTTGGGTATCTTTTTTCCAGCAGTACTTAATTCCAATTGATACAATACATCTTTATGGGTGGGTGGGTGGGGGCGAACAGTGTTGATCCTGATCAGTGGATTCTGATCAGGGTCTATTCTGATCGCTCTTTAAATTATTAGGTTATTTCTGAAAAGAGATGTTTTTCTATTTTGGGTATCTTTTTTTTCCAGCAGTACTTAATTCCAATTTATACATCTTTATGGGTGGGGGTGGGGGAGTGAACAGTGTGGATCCTGATCATTGGATTCTGATCAGGGTCTTTTCTGATCACTCTTTAAATTATTAGTTTTTTTTCTGACAAAAAGTGAACAGTGTAGATCCACTGGTCATTATTAAAGCTTATTTATGGAGTAAATGGGTAAATAACTGAAGAAAATATTGCATGGTGGAAGGGGAAATCAAATGTGGCATTTGTTGTCTGATATTGAAGAACTTTTCGAATTGGTCAGAACATCAATTTCATTTCCAGTAGGTGTGTTTAAAAATTATCTCTGGGATTGACTTTCTCTAAAAGTTTTGTTAATGGTTTCATATAACAATTTTTCATAAAAATAAAAAAATTTAAGTCAATATGCATATTAAATTTTAGTAGCCATTAATTTTTGAAATTTCGCTGTTAAAAGAATTTGAACCTGGCGATAGAAATTCTTTACAAGAGTGTCTTCTAATCTTGTTGAAAACAGTACTGAACACTATGGAGTTGACAATTTCTTCGCTTCGTTTTCATTTTGAAATCGCTCCTGCTCTACTCCGCTCATATATCATATAAGAGTGTTTGCTAATCTTGTTGAAAACAGTTCTGAACACTTTTCTTCGCTTCGTTCCATTTTGAAATCGCTCCGGCTCTACTCCGCTCCGCTCTCTACCATGCTTCGCTCTCGTTATTCCATGTTAGGACTCCTTGTAATCACTCCATCTTCGCGCGTCAATTTCAAGAGTTGCAGTACTGTATTTAGAATGACCAATTAGAAAAGTTTCTTATTGTACATGTACTATATATTACCTATGTCGATTCTTCCTCTTTCCATAAATTTAAATTTTCTGTTCTTATTCGATTGGTGAGTCTGTTTCTATGACATCTCTGTTGATGAGATTATTCAGTGGGAAACTTGGTTGATGCAGATGTCTCCATTGAGGAGTTCTGCCGAGATATTAAGGAGACTGTTCACTATATAAATTCAGGTTACAAATATCTGAAGAATGAAAACAACATATCATGTCACAAAGGCAGACATTGACAAATGGGCAGCAGATAGATGTTAGGGAAGACATAGCTTATGAATGAAAGCCATCAGCAAGTGGTGTATAGATGATGTTTATTCACCACTTGCCAACAGCTTCCACATATACCCTATATATTTCCTAACATTGATCTGGGCACTTCTTGCTGATGTCTGGAATTTATGAGCTATGTCTTCCCAAACATCCATCTGTTTACCACTTGCCAATGGCTGCCATTGTAACGTGGTATGTTGTTTCATTGTTCAAAGCTGTCATTCTTAAGTGTCCAGGTTACATCTTTGCTTAGGTTATTTTTGTTGGGACTTTTCATTTTTAAGTGTCCAGGTTACATGTTTTAAGAGATTGTTTAGTGTCAAACTTGGTGAATAATGATGTCTGTATTGAGGAATTCTGTCTGACAGCTTCATTCTCAAGTGTCCAAGGTTACATGTTTGCTTAGGTTATTTCTGTTAGGACTTTTATTCTTAAGTGTCCAGGTTACATGTTTTAAGAGATTGTTTAGTGTCAAACTTGGTGAATGATGATGTCTGTATTGAGGAATTCTGTCTGACAGCTTTAATTCCTAAGTGTTCAAGGTTACATGTTTGCTTAGGTTATTTCTGTTAGGACTTTTATTCTTAAGTGTCCAGGTTACATGTTTTAAGAGATTGTTTAGTGTCAAACTTGGTGAATGATGATGTCTGTATTGAGGAATTCTGTCTGACAGCTTTCATTCTTAAGTGTCCAAGGTTACATGTTTGCTTAGGTTATTTCTGTTAGGACTTTTCATTCTTAACTGTCCAGTTTACATGTTTTAAAAGAGATTTCTTGAGTTGCAAACTTGGTTAATGCAGATTTCTCTATTGAGAAGTTCTGTCTGACAGCTCTCATACTTAAGTGTTAAAGGTTCCGTGTTTGCTTCGGTTTTTTCTGTTAGGACTTTTCAAAGTGTCCAGGTGAACATGTTTTAAGAGATTGTAAAGAGGCAAACTTGGTTGATGCAGATGTTTCCATTGAGGAGTGTCCATCAGGTTTTCATTCTGTAATGTCAAGGCTTACATGTTAGGTACCATTCATTCCATCCAAGGAAGAGGAAGAGTAGATGTTAGTTTTTGCATGCTTTGCACCCCTGACTTATGTGCCACATTTTATGTTGTTAATTTCTTTTTCATTTTGGGAACCTTTTTTCCAGCAGTACTTAGTTCCATTTTATACATGTTAAATTGGAGGTGGGGGTGGCAAACAGTGTGAATCCTGATCAGTGGATTTTGATCAGGGTCTATTCTGATTGCTCTTTAAATTATTAGGTTATTTCTGACAAAAAGTGAACAGTGTTGATCCAGATCAGATGGCAGATGTTTATCCATATACCACCTGCCAAAGACTCCCATGTAAAATATGGATGTGCCAGATGATCTGTATTTAAACTGGTCACTACAAATGCATATTTATGGAGTATATTTGTAAATGGGTAAATAACAGAAGAAATTATTGGGTGATGGAAGGGGAAATCAAATGTGGCATTAAAGTTAGGCTGATATTGAAGAACTTTTCAAATTGGTCAGAACAGAAAACAGTACTGAACACTATGGAGTTGACAATTTCTTCGCTTCGTTTCCATTTTGAAATCGCTCCGGGTTCGCGTGTCAGTTTCAAGTGTTGCAGTACTCTATTAAGTATGACCAATTAGAAAAGTTTCTTATTGTGCATGTATTATTATATGTAACCTATGCCAATTCTTCCTCTTTCCTTAAATTTAAATTTTCTATTCTTATCCGGTTAGGGAGTTTGTCTCAATGACACCTCTGTTAAAGAGGTTATTCAGTGTGAAACTTGGTTGATGCTGATGTCTGTATTGAGGAGTTCTGTCTGACAGCTTTCATTCTTAAGTGTCCAAAGTTACATGTTTGCATAGGTTATTTCTGTAAGGACTTTTCATTCTTAAGTGTCCAGGTTACATGATTTAAGGGATTGTTGAGTTGCAAACTTGGTTAATGCAGATGCCTATATTGAGGAGTTCTGTCTGACAGCTCTCATTTTTAAGTGTCCAAGGTTACATGTTTGCTTAGATTATTTCTGTTAGGACATTTCATCCTTAAGTGTACAGGTTAACATGGTTTAAGAGATTGGAGTCTTTCTCTATGACATGTCTGTTCAAAAGATTGTTTATTGGCAAACTTGGTTAATGATCATGTCTGTATTGAGGATTTCTGTCTGACAGCTTTCATTCTTAAGTGTCCAAGGTTACATGTTTGCTTAGATTATCTCTGTAATGACTTATCATTCTTCAGTGTCCAGGTTACATGTTTTAAGAGATTGTTCAGTATCAAACTTGGTTGATGCAGATGTCTCCATTGAGGAGTTCTGTCTGACAACTTTCAATCTTAAGTGTCCAAGGTTACATGTTTGCTTAGGTTTTTTCTGTTAGGACTTTTCATTCTTAAGTGTCCAGGTTACATGTTTTAAGAGATTTTTGAGTGGCAAACATGGTTAATGCAGATGTCTCCATTAAGGAGTTCTGACTGACAACTTTCATTCTTAAGTGTCTAAGGTTACATGTTTGCTCAGGTTATTTCTGCTAGAACTTTTCAGAGTGTCCAGGTGAACATTTTTAAGAGATTGTTTAGTTGCAAACTTGGGATATGCAGATGTTTCCATTGAGGAGTTATGCCGAGATATTAAGGAGACTGTTCACTATATAAATTCAGGTTACAAATATCTGATGAATGTAAACAACATATCATGTCACAAAGGCAGACATTGACAAATGGGCAGCAGATAGATGTTAGGGAAGACATAGCTTATGAATAAAACCCATCGGCAAGTGGTGTGTAGATGATGTTTATTCACCACTTGCCAACAGCTTCCACATATACCCTATATATTTCCTAACATTGATCTGGGCACTTCTTGCTGATGTCTGGAATTTATGAGCTATGTCTTCTCAAACATCCATCTGTTTACCACTTGCCAATGGCTGCCATTGTAACGTGGTATGTTGTTTCATTGTTCAAAGCTGTCATTCTTACCTGTCCAGGTTACATGTTTGCTTAGGTTATTTTTGTTAGGACTTTTCATTTTTAAGTGTCCAGGTTACATGATTAAAGAGATTGTTTAGTGGCAAACTTGGTGAATGATGATGTCTGTATTGAGGAGTTCTGTCTGACAGCTTTAATTCCTAAGTATCCAAGGTTACATGTTTGCTTAGGTTATTTCTGTTAGGACTTTTATTCTTAAGTGTCCAGGTTACATGTTTTAAGAGATTGTTTAGTGTCAAACTTGGTGAATGATGATGTCTGTATTGAGGAGTTCTGTCTGACAGCTTTAATTCCTAAGAGTCCAAGGTTACATGTTTGCTTAGGATATTTCTGTTAGGCCTTTTATTCTTAAGTGTCCAGGTTACATGTTTTAAGAGATTGTTTAGTGTCAAACTTGGTGAATGATGTTGTCTGTATTGAGGAATTCTGTCTGACAGCTTTCATTCTTAAGTGTCCAAGATTACATGTTTGCTTCGGTTTTTTCTGTTAGGACTTTTATTCTTAAGTGTCCAGGTTACATGTTTTAAGAGATTGTTTAGTGTCAAACTTGGTGAATGATGATGTTTGTATTGAGGAATTCTGTCTGACAGCTTTCATTCTTAAGTGTCCAAGGTTACATGTTTGCTTAGGTTATTTCTATTAGGACTTTTATTCTTAAATGTCCAGGTTACATGTTTTAAGAGATTGTTTAGTGTCAAACTTGGTGAATGATGATGTCTGTATTGAGGAATTCTGTCTGACAGCTTTCATTCTTAAGTGTCCAAGGTTACATGTTTGCTTAGGTTATTTCTGTTAAGACTTTTATTCTTAAGTGTCCAGGTTATGTGTTTTAAGAGATTGTTTTGTGTCAAACTTGGTGAATGATGATGTCTGTATTGAGGAATTCTGTCTGACAGCTTTCATTCTTAAGTGTCCAAGGTTACATGTTTGCTTAGGTTATTTCTGTTAGGACTTTTCATTCTTAACTGTCCAGGTTACATGTTTTAAAAGAGATTTCTTGAGTTGCAAACTTGGTTAATGCAGATTTCTCTATTGAGAAGTTCTGTCTGACAGCTCTCATTCTTAAGTGTTAAAGGTTCCGTGTTTGCTTCGGTTTTTTCTGTTAGGACTTTTTTAAAGTGTCCAGGTGAACATGTTTTAAGAGATTGTAAAGAGGCAAACTTGGTTGATGCAGATGTTTCCATTGAGGAGTGTCCATCAGATTTTCATTCTGTAATGTCAAGGCTTACATGTTAGGTACCATTCATTCCATCCAAGGAAGAGGAAGAGTAGATGTTAGTTTTTGCATGCTTTGCACCCCTGACTTATGTGCCACATTTTATGTTGTTAAAGTTTTCTATTTTGGGTATCTTTTTTCAGCAGTACTTAGTTCCATTTTATACATCTTTACGGGGAGTGGGGGGGTGGGCAAACAGTGTGAATCCTGATCAGTGGATTTTGATCAGGGTCTATTCTGATTGCTCTTTAAATTATTAGGTTATTTCTGACAAAAAGTGAACAGTGTGGATCCAGATCAGATAGCTGATGTTTATCCATATACCACTTGCCAAGGACTTCCACTTTAAATATGGATGTGCCAGATGATCTGGGTTTAAACTGGTCACTATAAATGCATATTTATGGAGTAAATGGGTAAATTACAGAAGAAATTATTATATTATGGTGGTGGGGGAAATCAAATGTGGCATTTGTTAGGCTGATATTGAAGAACTTTTCAAATTGGTCGGAACAGAAAACAGTACTGAACACTATGGAGTTGACAATTTCTTCGCGTCGTTTCCATTTTGAAATCGCTCCGGCTTCGCATGTCAGTTTCATGTGTTGCAGTACTGTATTTAGGATGACCAATTAGAAAAGTTTATTATTGTGCATGTATTATTATATATAACCTATGCTGATTCTTCCTTTTTCCACAGCATCTTGGACTGATGTTCACTACTAATAAGTGTTTTGATTGTTTCAGATATTTTCAGCTTCTGATGTGCAGTGGGGTTCCAAGGCAGCATTCCTGACTGATCTTCACCACTAATGAGTGTTTTGATTGTTTCAGATATTTTCAGCTTCTGATGTGCAGTTGGAACCGAAGCAGCATTGTGGACTGATGTTCACTACTTATAAGTGTTTTGATTGTTTTAGATATTTGTAGCTTCTGATGTGCAGTGGGAACCAAAGCAGCTTCCAGGAATGATGTTCACTACTAATAAGTGTTTTGATAGTTTCAGATATTTTCAGCTTCTGATGTGCAGTCGGGTTCCAAGGCAGCTTCCAGGACTGATGTTCACTACTAATAAGTGTTTTGATTGTTTCAGATATTTTCAGCTTCTGATGTGCAGTCGGGTTCCAAGGCAGCTTCCAGGACCGTTGTTCACTACTAATAAGTGTTTTGATTGTTTCAGATATTTTCAGCTTCTGATGTGCAGTCGGGTTCCAAGGCAGCTTCCAGGACTGATGTTCACTACTAATAAGTGTTTTGATTGTTTCAGATATTTTCAGCTTCTGATGTGCAGTCGGGTTCCAAGGCAGCATTCCTGACTGATCTTCACCACTAATGAGTGTTTTGATTGTTTCAGATATTTTCAGCTTCTGATGTGCAGTTGGAACCGAAGCAGCATTGTGGACTGATGTTCACTACTTATAAGTGTTTTGATTGTTTTAGATATTTGTAGCTTCTGATGTGCAGTGGGAACCAAAGCAGCTTCCAGGAATGATGTTCACTACTAATAAGTGTTTTGATAGTTTCAGATATTTTCAGCTTCTGATGTGCAGTCGGGTTCCAAGGCAGCTTCCAGGACTGATGTTCACTACTAATAAGTGTTTTGATTGTTTCAGATATTTTCAGCTTCTGATGTGCAGTCGGGTTCCAAGGCAGCTTCCAGGACCGTTGTTCACTACTAATAAGTGTTTTGATTGTTTCAGATATTTTCAGCTTCTGATGTGCAGTCGGGTTCCAAGGCAGCTTCCAGGACTGATGTTCACTACTAATAAGTGTTTTGATTGTTTCAGATATTTTCAGCTTCTGATGTGCAGTCGGGTTCCAAGGCAGCTTCCAGGACCGATGTTCACTACTAATAAGTGTTTTGATTGTTCAGATATTTTCAGCTTCTGATGTGCTGTGGGGTTCCAAAGCAGCATCCCTGACTGATCTTCTCCACTAATTTGTGTTTTGATTGTTTAAGATATTTTTAGCTTCTGGTGTGCAGTGGGAACCAAAGCAGCATTGTGGACTGATGTTCACTACTTATGAATGTTTTGATTGTTTCTGATATTTCAAGACTATGATGTGCAGTGGGGTTCCAAGGCAGCATCATGGACTGATGAATAAGTGTTTTGATTGTTTCAGATAGTGGTGTGCAATGCAGTTCCAAGGCAGCATTCTTGACTGATGTTCACTACTTATTAGTGTTTTGATTCTTTCAGATTTTTTCAGCCTCAAATGTGCAGTTGGAGATGAATCAGCATCATGGACTGATGTTTACTACTAATGAGTGCTTTGTTGTTTCAGATATTGTTCAGCCTCAGAATGATGTGGAGTTTGGGTAAAATCAGCATCCTGGACTGATGTTCACTACTTATTAGTGTTTTGATTCAGATTTTTTCAGCCTCAGATGTGCAGTATGGGTAAAATCAGCATCCTGGACTGATTTTCACTACTAATGAAAGTTTTCATTGTTTCAGATATGAATTGATATATTCAGGTTACATGAATCGGAAGAATGAAAACAGCATATCATGTCACAAAGGCAGCCTTTGGCAAATGGGCAGCATATAGATGTTGGGGAAGCCATAGCTTATATATGAAAGGCATGTGCAAGTGGTGTACAGATGATGTTTATTCACCACTTGCCAACAGCTTCCACATATACCCGATATCTTTCCTAACATCAATCTGGGCACCTCTTGCTAATGTCTTCCAATGATAAGCTATGTCTTCTCTAACATCCATCTGCTTACCACTTGCCAATGGCTGTCATTGTTACATGAGATGTTGTTTCATTGTTCCAATATTGATAATCTGAAGATGTCAGCCGAGTAGCCAGTATTGTAGCATCATCCTTGACTGATGATCGCTACTAATGAGTGTTTTGATTGTTTCAGATGTTTTCAGCTTCTGATGTGCAGTGGGTGACAAAAGCAGCTTCAAAGACTGATGTTCACTACTAATGAGTGTTTTGATTGTTTCAGATGTTTTCAGCTTCTGATGTGCAGTGGGTGACAAAAGCAGCTGAGCTTCCAGGACTGATGATCACCACTTAAGAATTTTTTTTATTATTTCAGATATTTTCAGCTTCAGCTCTGATGTGCAGTGGTTGACCAAAGCAGCTTCCTGAACTTATGTTCACTACTTATTGGTGTTTTTATTGTTTCAGATATTTTCAGCTTCTGATGTGCAGTGGGAACCGAAGCAGCATCCTTCACTGATGTTCAATACTTATTAGTGTTTTGATTATTTCAGATTTTTTTCAGCCTCAGATGTGCAGTTAGAGACCAAATCAGCATCCTGGACTGATGTTCACTACTTATTAGTGTTTTGTTTCTTTCAGTTTCTTCAGCCTTAGATGTGCAGTTTGGGTAAAATCAGCATCCTGGACTGATGTTCACTACTTATTTGTGTTTTGATTCTTTCAGATTTTTTCAGCCTCAGATGTGCAGTTTAGGTAAAATCAGCGTCCTGGACTGATGTTCACTACTAATGAAAGTTTTCATTGTTTCAGATATGAATTGATATATTCAGGTTACATGGATTGGAAGAATGAAAACAACATATCATGCCACAAAGGCAGTCATTTGCAAATGGGCAGCAGATAGATGTTGGGGAAGCCATAGCTTATAAATGAAAGGCATGTGCAAGTTGTGTACAGATGATGTTTATTCACCACTTGCCAACAGCTTCCACATATACCCGATATCTTTCCTAACATCAATCTGGGCACCTCTTGCTAATGTCTTCCAATGATAAGCTATGTCTTCTCTAACATCCATCTGCTTACCACTTGCCAAAAGCTGTCATTGTTACATGAGATGTTGTTTCATTGTTCCAATATTGATAATCTGAAGATGTCAGCCGAGTAGCCAGTATTGTAGCATCATCCTCGACTGATGATCACTACTAATGAGTGTTTTGATTGTTTCAGATGTTTTCAGCTTCTGATGTGCAGTGGGTGACAAAAGCAGCTTCAAAGACTGATGTTCACTACTAATGAGTGTTTTGATTGTTTCAGATATTTTCAGCTTCTGATGTGCAGTGGGTGACAAAAGCAGCTTCAAAGACTGATGTTCACTACTAATGAGTGTTTTGATTGTTTCAGATATTTTCAGCTTCTGATGTGCAGTGGGTAACAAAAGCAGCTTCCAGGACTGATGATGTTCCAATATTGATAATCTGAAGATTTCAGCCGAGTAGCCAGTATTGTAGCAGCGTCCTCAACTGATGATCACAGTAAATCCAAGAATGCAGATGGAAACCCCTCTGTCCAGTAGTGATGTCTTACCATGCTCAAGAAGGTAAGATATAAAAAATCTTTATTGTTTCTATTGTTTACCTTGTGAGATGTGTTATGTTATGTTATGTTATAGACCAAAAAAACATAAAAGGTGGAAACAATATCTGTCATGACTAAATGATCCTGATTCCAATTTGAGAAGTATAATTATATTAACACAGAAATTAAAAGGCTTTCTGGTTAATGTTACCTTATTTAAACCATTATTAATGATCAACACCCCTGACTTGTTTGAATATGGGTCTTTTTATACGCCTGTTTGAAAAACGGGACGTATTATGGGAACACCTGCGGCGGGCGGGCGGCGTCCACATGGTTTCCGCTCTCTAAGTCAAAGAGTTTTCATCTGATCTTTATCAAACTGGTTGAATATGTTGGTGGGCATAATATCTCAACCAAGTTCTATAACCAGCCAAATCCCCCCAGGCACTCCTGAATTATGGCCCTTGAATTGTCAAAAATTACTGTTTCCGCTCTCTAAGTCAAAGAGTTTTCATCCGGTCTTTATCCAATCTCACTAGTCATATCTAACAAAATGTTAGATCTGATGACGACCCGCAGACAACATACATAAGTAATAGCGGTTTTCCCCGATTACTATTTTTAGAAATTGTCGACACAGGAAGCATGATTTATATAATTCGCAAAATGATCTGAAGATGTCATTAGATTGAAATGAATGCAATACTACATAAACACAATCATTTGCAGTAAAATATGTCTTAAGCA
The DNA here is from genome assembly GCA_038501625.1 of Corbicula japonica. Lineage (NCBI taxonomy): Eukaryota > Metazoa > Mollusca > Bivalvia > Venerida > Cyrenidae > Corbicula > Corbicula japonica. Next base: position 88,158 of record JAZAYU010001007.1, read on the forward strand.
GGCTGTCAACACTTTCCATGGTTTGAAACACTATTTTTACTTTCACTTTTGCGATTTTGTAGGCGACAATCTGATTGGTTCAAAGGGTTAGTGATAAAAGCATGTTTTAGTTACTCGTCGTCAGATCCTGATAGCGTAGCGGTTTTCAGGAGATGATTTTAATCAGATTGGTCTTTATCAAACTTGGTGAATATGTTGGTGGACATAATATCTCGACCAAGTTCTATAACCAGCCAAATCCCCCCAGGCACTCCTGAATTATGGCCCTTGAATTGTCCAATATTACTGTTTCCGCACTCTAGTCAAAGAGTTTTCATCTGGTCTTTATCAAACTTGGTGAATATGTTGGTGGGCATAATATCTCGACCAAGTTCTATAACCTGCCGAATCCCCCCAGGCACTCCTGAATTATGGCCCTTGAATTGTCCAAAAACTGAATTAGCAGTATTCTGCTCTCCAAGTCGAATAATTTTCATTGGATCGTTACGCAACTTTGATGATCAGCATTTTGACGGGCGTATTTTTTGTCAGTTTGGCACTCTTGTTTTAAAATGATTTTCAAAATGTTATAAACTGAACCCTTTTTTTTTCCATAGACTCACCTTTATTGCTTGGGCAAACAGTGCAAGTCCAGATCAGCTGGCACATCTGTGCTGTCTGATCAGGATCTGCACTATTCATTTTATGATTTGTTAGGTTATTTCTGACCAAAATGCAACCAGTGCAAATCCTGATTAGATGGCGTGGATGTGTGGCTGATCTAGATCTACGCTGGTCGCACATGTGTAAAAATGTGTATATATGGAGGAAAGGTTAATGAAAAGGAAAATTCCTTATCAGACTTAAGAGATGTGTAGGCAAATATGGGTCTGTTGGTCTGGATCTGCACTGTTAGTTTCTCGGTAAGAGCTTAGAAAGTGAGTGAACAGCAGACAGTCCTGATCCAATGGCACAAATGTGCCAGCAGATCCGGATCAACAGTTTGGCCATGTAATAAAAGTTGTGTCCTTAGAGTAAATTATTAATAAAACTTAATATTGATCTCTTAAAGATTATAGGTAATTATAAACAAAAATTTAAGTGATTCATTGCTTTGATTCAGCAAGCAGTATTTGCAGAAGACAGAGTTGTCAGACTCGTGCAACATAATAAAGTAATGTTTCCAGATTCAGATATGGAGAGCTGGCACCCATATCAGACAATTTCTTTATTTTGTTTAGCTGTATTTATGTTTTTATGAAAATTATTTTAATTGTATTTCAGGATTACTGTGAGGAAAGATGATAGTTTGGGGCATTAGGCGGCTGTGTTAGCAGATTTGACATACACTTGAGTATGCTGAATAAAACTAGGGAAAAAACTGAATTGATCATGTTGCCAGTCTTCCAGAAGATTTTAATGGAGAGACATTATTCTGAAAAGATAAAGGACTTGAAGCCATTAAATGTTGGAAAATATCTGACAGTTGAAAATGTGAAACTTAATATCTAAAGTGACTGAATTCATCATGATATCATTATTTATGAAGAAATTAAATGGACAGATATTATTCTGAACAGATAAAAGGAAACTTTAAAGCCATCAAATGTTGGAAAATATGTGACAGACAGATGAAAATGTGAATATTACAATCTGAGTGACTGAAATGATATGATATCATTATTAATGAAGAAGCTAACTGGAGAGACAGAGTTGACTGTAGAAATATCAAGATAGTTTTAATTCCTTTTATAACTCTATACAGCTTATAATAATATCTTTATACCTTTTTAAAGTGTTGTAAATTTATCTTGTTAACTAACTCTAATAGTGTATTAGATCATATATAAACAATTCATATATTTTTTAATAAAACAACTGTAAGCTGTCTTTATCTTGAGATACAATCTTGTTTATCATCAAGTTTGTGTGTGGTTGTTTTGTTGTTTGTTGTTGTTGTTGTTGTATTAAATAAAACTTAAAGTCTTTAGATCTATGAGACTAATAAAAGTTCATGATTATTTAAAACATGTTTATAAAACACAAGAATGAAATTAGTTATGCTTTAACCAGTTTGTAAAATGTTGTGTAAATTGTTTAATTGTTTTACATAATCTTATATTTACTGGAATACTATTCCAAATCCTTGATCCAGAGTATGACATACCTTCCTTGAATAGTTTTATTCTTGGTCGGGGGATTGTAAAGTCTATAGCACTGATATTTCTTACATTAATATCTACTGGTTCCCTGTATTCGTACATATCTTGTATATAATCAGGAACAAGTTTATTGTGTACTTTATATATAAACTTAGCTTTTTGTATAAGAATTCTTTGATGTATTGTTAGGGAATTAATTTTATTCATTGCATCCTCAAAACCAATATAATCCAAACCAAAGATTGTTTTACAAGCACGTTTTTGCAAAATAAGCAGTTTATTTAACTTGTTTGACCCCGTTCCGCCCCAAATTATATTGCAAAAATCTAAGTGTGGTTGTATGTATGCTTTATAGTAAATTATTCTACTGCCTAATGGTATATATTGTTTAATTTTTGATAAAAGCCATATGTTTGATGCTACTTTTCTTCTTATGTGGTTAATATGATTGTCCCATTTAAGATTTTCTTGTATGCTTACTCCTAATAGTTTATCTCCAGTTGTTGATTTAAGATGTACATTTTTATATGTAACATTTAATGGAGAGTTTTCAATTCTAGCTCTTTTATGTGGTGTTGTGATAAAAATTACTTTTGTTTTATCTGTATTAAGGACCAAAAAAGGATAATATTCTGTAAAAGGAAAAAAATATGTTTTGATTGTGTGTGTTTTCTCTGAGAAAAACAATGCAAAAAAAATAACAAACATATAATTAAGTTTTAAGGAGTCTGTTAATTTATAAATCTTTGCCATTTCGAATTATGAATTTCTATCTTATCATTACGCAGTGAAATCTCTTTCCAAAGATATTCTGTAAGCTATAATTATATTTTTGAAGCATATCTTTACATGGTTTTTGTTTCACTTGTTGCATTTTATAAATATAAAATTTACACAGAATTATGATATAATTTAAACAATCGTTGAATTAACCAGGTTTATCTATACCGAAACAAATATTTTGAAGACTATTTAATATATTTTTTTATTTAAGATAATTTCCTAGTTGATTGCATAAATTTTGAGTTATGTGACACTCCCAAAATAAATGTTCCAAAGTTTCGCTATGCATACAACAAAAGTCACAAATTCTAGATGTGGTTAACTTGCATGTAAAAAGGCATTTGTTGACGCATAAGAAACTTATATTGAAAACTTCTTAGTGCTGTATCGATTGTCGCTTTGAATGGCATTAAAAAACACTTTTCCACCCTATATTGGTGTTTTCGTCAACTGTCTGTTTCCATTTAATTTCTGCACTCACATTTTCATTTTTAATATCATTTATTTGAATATTATTCAAATATTTGTTTGGTTTCTTGATACTTCCTAATTTTTCTCTTAATGTAACATTTCTAATTTGTGTTATTAAAGTTTCTTCCAATTTAATTTTTGGGAACTTCTTTATGGAGTTCACTATTTTATGATAATCACGAAAATCACTTGTGGAAAGGTTTTATAGGAATTTTCCTTTGTAAAATGAATAAATTCTACCTATTCTAAAATTGAAGAGCTGTTCAATGAAAAGTATGCCCTTATCATACCATTTCTTTAAAAACACAGTCTTATTTCTGCATTTTATTTCAGAGTTATTCCATATCACATGTTGATTTGATTTTATATTATTTTGGAAACTTTAAACTCTCAATTTTAAACCACGAAGAATAAATACATTTTCCTGGCAGATATCCCTTATATCTTTTGACATTACATTACAGTCAAACACAAAATTCCCACCGTATTGGTTTAATATTTTTTCATAAAAAAATTTCCAATCCCCTTTATTGGTTTGGTCAGTAAATCTTTTTACACAGCATGCTTGTATAAAACACATAAACAAATTTATCTGTTAATTTTAAGCCCCCTTCTTCATAACATTTTGTCATAACATTTCTTTTGATCTTGTCTGGTTTGCCATCCCAAATAAAAGTGAAAATTGCTCTATTTAATTCTGTCAATACATATCGTGGGGGGTTTGGCAAGACTTTAAATGGATATATGGATATATGAGCTTCGGTAAAGCAAATGTCTTAATCACAGTAACTTTTCCTAATAATTTAAATTTTCTGTGTTGCCACTGCTTCAAACAGTTTTTAAATTCTTCAAGTTTTGGTTTCAGGTTAAGTTCTATATTTTTGAGGCAACTGGCAGTGAATGTTATACCTAATGTTTTTGCACTTTCGAATGTCCAACAAATTTTTTTTTGTTCACTGTAAGTTACATTTGTATTTCTTAATGTCCCAAGTCTTAAAATAACTGATTTGTTTACATTTAAGTTTTGTCCTGATTCTTTCCAAACTCCGAGATCATTTTGCTTAGATATTTGAAAGATTTTGTTTCTCCATTGTTAATATAGGTTGCATCATCCGCAAAAAGAGTCTGTTTTGTTTCCTTTCCTTCAATACCTTTTAGATTTTTTTCTTTAGAGATATAGTTGGACAATAATTCCATACAAATGATTAATAAGGAAGTTGATAGAGGACAGTCCTGATGCATGCCCCTATGTATTTCTATTTCTTCGTAAAGATACCCATTATTTACAATTATTGCCTTAAAATTTTTATAAAATACTTCTATCCATTTAATAAGGCTGTTTCCAAAATTCAAATGTTTTAAACATTTTACAATAAAATTACGATTTAGTGTCGAATGCTTTCTCAAAGTGTGAGAAAAATAACAGTCCAGGTAGATTGTTTTTTTTTTCAATATAATCAATCACTTCATAAATTAATTATTTTGTACTCGGTCATATTTGTATGTAACTGTCTTATCAGAACAGAGTTGTTTGTTTTCGGAGTCGTATGTTGAGATTAATGTTTATTTACGATTGACAGATTTAATTATGAGTGCCAAAATGGCTGACCATAGAAAAATATCTAATAATTTATTCATATGTAATAATGACATTGAAATTGTGTATCTTCTGTTATTTTATAGTTTCTGTTTATAATCTGAATCTTGTTTTATTTGAATAATAAATACAATTTGTTGCTTATACTTTTATTGTTTTTATTTTTTCCTCTTTGACAGTTGGTGGTTATTAGTTTGTACTTTTCTTGATCAGGTCCTAAGGTTATAAAACTGAGAATTGAAACCAGTCTCAAATCTCAAGCATCTGATTGGCTGAAATGGCGACTGGTTTCCAATCTTTCCTTTATAACCTTCAGTCCAGCTGAAGTCCTAGCTTCCAGATTTGTCTGTTAAGTTTAATTTACTAAAGTCCTATTTGTCAGAAACTGACCCACATAGTCTTTGTTACTTTGTCTTATTATTTGACATACCAGCAACCACAAGGACAAGTTTCATAACTCTGGATAATGTTTTGTAACAGTTGTGTCCCTTGGTCAAGTTTTTAGATACTGATTTTTTTTCACAGCTGGTTTAGTTATCTCCCCTCTTTGAAGTTCATTACACAGCTGCAGAACACTTCAAGGAGCAAATGCAGAAGAGACAAAGTTGTAAAGTTTGGAAGTATCAGCAATGTTTCTTGGGCAAATCTGAACTGTGTATAATTTGTGACTGTGTCAAAACTACCATACATCATTTTACAAGTTTGTAATATAATAATAATTGAAGCAGCTTATATACAAATTATACTCTGTATCGTCCCCAGACAAAAATAAGCTAATCACAGCCTATCTTTCAGCATTAGGTTGCCTCTGACCTGAGGAGACTTGTCTGCTTAATAGCACAAAATTCCCTTGCATTGACAATATCCAACTCTGCTTGTGCTACTTCATGGTCTTGTCACCATTTCGTCAACATTTTTTTCAATGTGAAATGATTAATCTGGAGTAACCTAATTGGCTATGGGAGATGGACATACTTTTTCCAACAATTAACAAAATTTAATTCCTACACAATGAAGAAACTGAATGGCTCGCTTGTGTGTACAAGAAAATCATTCAACAAATACACCACCTTTGCCAAAGATCATACTGGTCACCTTTTCAGCTAATAAGATGTTTGAGATTTGAGACTGGTCTCTAATCTTAGTTTCTTAATAGGTCTGAATTAGAATCCTTTATATTCACAAGAAGATAATGACTTGTTATAACATACATATGTGGACAAATTCCGTTTAAATATATACTGGCAGTCTTTCTGAAAATAGCTGATATACTTCAGGACATAATGTGAGAGCAGACACTGCCAATGTGGTCAAATTCAGCTAGTCAAGGGCCATAACTAGTTAAACTGACACAATCTGGATGACTGATATTTCAAACTTGCCAAAATCATACTGTTCAAGTTTGATGATGACTGGATATATTATTCCAAGAACCCTTCACTCCATTTGATAAAGCCTACCGGGGTATATCAAAATAGCAACCAGTGTAGCTACAGATCTGCCGGAACAATTGTCACCTTGATTTACACTTTACTCCCCTTTACCTTCTGATGAATAAAGCGATTTCTGACAAGAAGCAAACAGTGCAGATCTTGATCAGACTGCATGGATGCACAGGCTGATCTGGATCAACACTGGTTGCTCATGGGCATAAGGGGTAATGAAGTGGTCAACTGTTGAGACAATTGCTCACCTGTCACTGGTGATCTTGTAATGTGTCCTCATCACAACAGGGATAAAGGAACTTTTCCACCAACTTCCGGAACTAAACTGTCAAATTGAAATTTCAGATCAACCTAGTTTATTTTTTTCTAATATGGGATTGTGTTTGTTTTGGTAGTTTAAACCTCTACTTCATATATGCCTTTATGACATGAATGAACAGTGTAAATCCAGATCAGGTGCCACATCGGTGCCATCTGATCAGGATCTACACTGTTTTCTTTTTTATTTAGTAGGTTATTTCTAGCCAAACAGGGAACAGTGCAGATCCAGATCAGATGGCACAGTTGTGCTGGCTTAATTGGATCCTCATGTGATAAAAGTGTATATATGGAGTAAAGGGTTAACTATATACACTATGAATATCTACTTTATAGCATAGTGGAACAATGTAGATCAGACCAATATGCACATCTGTTCAGTCTAACCAGCATCTACATTGATCTGCTTTTAATTATTACTGACCAAGCTGACTAAGAAGTAACCAGTGTAGATCCAGATCATACTGCACAGAGTCTGAATTGTGCAGCCCGATTTGGATCTACACAGGTTGAAACCAGGGTATTGACCATATCCCATACAATTACGTTAAGTAAATATTCTTTTTACAAGCCTGTTGCAATAGATTATTGACTAATATTACAAAGAAATTAACTGTAGCACATTGTGGCGGGCAGGGAAGTGGGTAGGGGACAAAGTCTTTCAGTAAGAAGCTGACTTGAATAATCAAGTAATAAAGTTCAAATGTACATTCAGTTGGACAGAACATTGGTCTGTGCTGATGAAATCAAATTTCATCATGTGGTATTTTCATTCAATTCTTGTAGGTAATTGACCACTTTTTCACTGCCCATGGTCTTCTCAATTCATCAGCACTTCATACAGCCATTCCAGTGTTTGATGTAAATGGGGTAGTAATGTTTACGGATGTTTGCTTATTTTGGTAATTATTTGATCATTAGTTGATTAAACACAAATCGTACCACTACTTCACAAAAATGTGACTGGAAATTAGTATTTTTCTTCTGAATGTATACACCTCTAATTTTTTTTAAACAATCTTAATGTTAAGTGTTGTGTCAAATCAAGATGTTTGCTTAATAGGCCTGGGACAAGATAAACATTAAAGAAGCTGCTTACATTGTATAATACAAAGATCAGCAACAACTAACTTTTAAAGCAACTCAACATAACATTGCACAAAAATGTAATAACTAAAATACAGTTGGTGCATAACCCAATACAGAGATATCAATGAAGCAATATACTAAACGTTCTTTCTTTGACTGGGTAAAGGGAGGCAACTCAAATACAAACATAGATCACATAATTTATTATAACAGTGGTTGTGTCCCATGTACAGCAAGACAATGTCGATAATTTAAATTGCCAAATAAGAATCTCTGATATCATATCATGGAATATGACTTATTTAAGGTTACAGAACTATCAGAACCTTTCTGTTGTGGTATATTTCCGTAGCATCCTCCTAGTTTTTGAGCGCTTATTCTAAGACAGTCAGGAATTTAACTCTTTTCACTACATACTGCGATTAAGTACTAATTACATGTAGTAACTCCAGCTCGCGATCGACGATGACGGTTTTCCTCGCGTCATCTTCTTGTTGGATGTCGTCAGTGAGGTCAGGGCCGAAGGTTATAAAACTGAGATTGGAAAGACTGGTTTCCATGCTCAGTTTTATAACCTTGGACACAGGACACATTTTTCTGACGTTCAAGGTTGCCAGTCGTTGGGCTGGTGGTTTCTTGTAATTTTTCTTTCAGTGTTTGCCATACATGTGAACCTTCATTCGTGCTCAGGTGGGAGATTGACTACAAAAAAGTGGGAGGTTGGGGTAAAAAAATGGGAAAGTTCTGCATAATTATACACAATATCGCTTACAGACCTTTTAATTTTTACTGCGAGTTAACCCTAATCGTTTACATGCAGCTTGGTTTCAACGGTTATGTAGGCGTCTTGGAGTAATCATTGTACAATCAAGTTTAGAACCAAGTAGTAATGAAATATTTTAGAACCAAGCACTAGCCAGTTTTATATTTCTTTACAGAACATTGTGAGAACATTTTCAAGTCTATGGGAAGAAATATTCTGGAGCGGTAACGTAAAGATGTTGTGGTCTAATGTTTTATAGCAAAATCATCTTCCCAGTAAACACCCGACGTTAGAACGACGTTGGATTTAGGTTGGATTTTGGTCGCGACGCCGGCGACCTTAATCCAACGTTAATCCGACGTCGGCAATGCGACGTCGTTTATACGTCGGAAAATAACGTCGGATAGACGTCGGTTTTTGATCAGATATTTGACTTCTTAACCCACTAGGAAAAATTATTTTCGAATAACATCTTTTTTTCCATATTTTCTATTCATGCTTGAATTCAATTAAAAAAACAACACACAAAAAATGTTTTTAAATAAGAATGGTTTGCTGTTCCATGGAAGGGATAGTATCGAAACCTGTGCAATCGAATCTAAATGTAAACAATCCGCGCCATTTTGAACAAAGAAACAAAGAACAGAACAAAATCGCCAAACAAACACAGAAGGCTCGGAAAAAAATATTATTTTATATTTGCCAGAGAAGAAGGATTTTGTTTCGTACTCGTAGCTTGTTAAATTCTAGTTTTTGCTTAAATCTTGTTGAGATTCATGCCCACTACATGCGTAAGACACGTGGAGTTGTTTTCATGAAATACGTTTCACCCCAAAAAGGCTCGCTACTGGGCCTTTGTTAAGAAACAGCGCACATAAAACACATTACTTTTAGAAGAAAGGTTTAGAGATGAATTCAAAAAACACCTTGATGGTATTTTAAATAGTGTTATTACACTGAAAGTAATAACATGATGAGGTTCGGTTTTGGTCAGATTCTGGTCGGAATGTGGTCGGATTTTGGTCGGAACCCGACGTCAATCCGACGTCGGGAAATGACGTCTAAAAAACTTTCATTTCCAACCAAAATCCAACGTTGATGCGACGTCGCGGTCTGACGTCAATCCAACGTCCAATGTTTCCGGGGTTGAAACTCCACATGTAAATTATTCAAGTAGTATCAGACTTTGAACTCATATCCCACACGAAATAAACATTAATTTAGTCATAGAGATTCGTAATTTATAAATTGCAATAAGTTCCTACACAATTTTTACAGTAGACTACATTTCAGAGGCTCTATCGACTTTGAAGGAAAAGTCCACATGTGCATAGTGTGACCAAGGGAATTCTTGCTCACAATATTAGTCTGGTTCAATTCGAAGCGCAAAAGAAATGCTACATTTGTGGAGTGAATTACTATGTCCGGCTAGGTTAGTTGGCAAATCTAGTGTCTCACACAGTGAAGAAACAGTACAATGTCTGCACGGTGACGAATCAGGACGGTGCCTCGTTGTGCGAATTGCGTTTCGTGTTGCCTTGTTGTCCCTTACAACGGCGCCTAGACGTTACTACCTCACGATGTGATCAATTTCGGGACAAAAAACTCCCTTTTATACAATGTAAGTTGAAAAAATCACAATGTCACGGAACTTCAACCATGTTATTTGTTGCTACACATGCCATTTCATGTAAATAAATTTCGTGGTAGCTTTGTAAAGAAGGAAAAAGATGGTCACTACTTTACAAAATGCAATGGGTCTCGCCGAAATTGTCGACTTTTACTGATAATGTTGTAGCTTTTATGATTTGGAGTTGTTAGAATATAACTTGAGTCAGTACTCTGTCTGCAAGTTAGCAAAAATAAGTGGTTGGTGCATTAAACACTGGTTTATTCATTTAGAAAGATCAACGCTTGTTTTTTCTCAGATACGGCGCCTGTTGATGTAGAAGCTGTATAATTGATTTTCAGACAACGGTTGCCTATGTGCCTAAAATACAAACTTTTAGGCACCTTTTTTCTTCGATATATTGTTACCTGGTTCGATAACGCCATAAATAATCATTCTGATTTTTAATATTTAAATGGAAGAAATGTTCAGCACCGGGGGTACGCCCCCCTCCCGCCCTCCCCCTGCGCGGACAACGATTAAATGGGCAATTTAGTGGTATACATATTTCATTATAAACGTAAATTCGGTTATTTTTAAAGTGTCACGAGGTCTGATATCGCTTTGAAATAATACCTCGACTATGAACCTCGAAATTTCATTTTTATTAGAAACAAAAAATGAACTCGGCCATTTTCCATTCAGCAGAGGACGGGTACAAATGATAAATCTGAGACCTGCCTAACGTTTTACTTGGTTTCAGCGCATATACTGCGGACTGGCGTTGTGAATTTTTTTTAATTATTTTTGGTTGTTAAAATTTTATTTGTAACATATGAAAGTTGACAACATAAGAAATTTAATCATCCGAATTGTGAGAAAATGTGTTTTATATGTGATAGATTTGACATAATTAAAGAATTCTAATCTTTTTGGAGACCTCTGGGGACGAGGTTTGAGTTCAGTATTCCACCGTAGACAGCGTTAAGCTGTTTATTTGGTCTACTTTTATTAATCTGAAAATCAAGGCATTATCATTATTATCCAGCTTTCAGAATGAAAAGCGCAGAGCCCGACGGGGGCGTTCGCGGTTCTCCAATTAAAACAACAACAAATACTCGATTTACTCCCTTTACAAAAGCTGGGTTAAATATTTTACCCCAGCAAAAAGATTTCATCTTTATTAGTGTACACCTGAAATGCGTTAATACAATCGCCGGTTACCAGTTTGCCTCGTTCCGACTTGATACGCACTTCATTGTTGTTTTTTTTTTTTTTTCAAAAGAAAGATACGCACCTGTTTTTTTGTAGTTCAAACGTTTTCTGTTTCTTAAGTTTAAACTAACTAGTGTGAATCTTGCGACCGAGAAGATAAAATGATGTAATAGAAGGAGATGCAGAAGGAAATTCAGTACGGCCTCAGAATCCAAAAATAGCAGAATACAAATCAAAGTATCGGCATTTTAACAACAATACTGTAAACGGTTTTTGCACAATAAGGAACCGGTGCCATGTATCAACAGGGACCGTTCCTTCGTAAAACAGTTTTTAAACACTTTTACAGTGATATACCACATTTATTTGGCGTTTTAATGTGTCGATGTCAAGACTTTTTTACACTAGTGAACCATCGGAAATAAAATGGACGAGTCCAGTTGTTTAAAATCGTTAAAACCTCCCTTGTTAATTACTCACATCAAAATTAAAACAAGTGGGTCAATACATATCGACAAAAACAAGCTTTTGTGAAATAATCCATATTCTTCTGCTTTCTTTAGTACTTGAAACCGGTAAAGAAAACGATGACATGTTCCGTCACATTTTCCTTTTAATTCAAAGTAACGATGGTAAAAAGAAATTAATGATTTTTGCAATAAATGTTACATACAATTTTGATAAAAAGCTTACGAGGCGCCGTTGTACGGGACATCAAGGCAACACGAAACGCAATTCGCACAACAAGGCACCGGTCCTGATTCGTCACCGTGATGTCGTTGTGGCTAGGGATACGCCAATCGATCTGGTCTGTCATGTAACAGGTGGCTTAAAGTTGCTAACGCCAGAGATTATTATAATAATATGGAGAGCTCTGAGTTGGTAACTTGTTAGTTATAATCAGCATAATTATTCACATGTAAATAGAAACGGCTTACACCAGGTAATGTGAATAAAGAAACAGAATGCAACTTGTACCTACATATCAACATGCATACTTTCTAATCACATATTATAGTTTATATTGTAAATAGTTGGTTAATTAAACTTTAAAGTGATGATGTTTGTTATATTACCGAAATATAAGGATCTGTTAGCGAAAAGGAAAAGTCGATTGCATAAAATCTTCCAAAAAGAACTCAGTAATAACTCTTACGTAAATGTATATTATTTAATTCAAATTCTTGGACACGGGAACTTTATCCCCCCCCCCCCAAAAAAAAAAAAACAAACAAATTTTATATATGTTTTAAATATTCTGTCTTTTTCTTGATACAGGTTAGGTGTTCCCAAGTTTAAATCAAATAGTGTAAATTTTACTTCTTCTGGAAGAAAGAAACCGTTTCATATATACAGTTTTCAGTGATGTTTCAATTCAGAGAGTTGCCATATTTAGGCTCAACTCGTTATTTCTATTGCTTATTTCAATAGAATCTAACACATTTACATAGTAACATTGCTTTATTTGCTTGGTGCTCTTTTTTTTTCACGCACCCGATGAAGCAACCAAGTTGTGATAAGGTAGTACCCGTGTCTGGCGGAAAGGCAAGCCGAAACGGTCGGTGCCAGCGCAGCTGCAGGAGGTGCCAGAAGGCATCGCAAAGCTCAGCCATTTGTTTACGGATCTCCGTATTAAATTTTCAATCTGGGTTTACTCCCAAAGCCTTTGACCAGCAAGGCAGTCCTAAAAGGTAGCAGGAAAAGTTGTGGAGGGCGGGGTCGTTCATTTCCCTTACAGGTGCAAAGCATCTGCTCACTGCCCATAATCATAAATATAGGCCTAGAGCTACTAAAGGGCCGAAGACTCAGCCTGGGCCCTGAAATATGAGTTGCCCTGTTGCGTATTCTGCTGTATCGGATTTTTCGTCTGGGTTTACTCCCATAACATTTGACCAGCCATAGCCGACCTGCAAGGTGGTAAGAAACTCGTGAAGTGCACGGTCATTTTTCCCCGTGCAGTTGCAAATCATCTGCCCACTGCCTAAACTTTTCACCACATTCGTGAATTCTGATTGGACGAACATTGAAAAGCTGCTATTTTCAGACTCCGCGGCTAAAAATAGCTACTTACGGTGTCGCACGTCCAATCAGAATGCTGCCATGTGCTTCTGTGTAACCAAACTCTTTACCTCTACGAGATAGATTTTAGTATGGCATCGGAAAATGATAAAATGATCTTATTTCTTAATATCCTAGCCAAAGATTGATGGAATTCAACATAGAACATCCTACTAATTGTCGATCGATACCCGATTTTGGTAAGATTGGAGAAATATTTCTTGAGTTGCAGAATTTTATAAAACTAGTGTTATTGACGCTTTACAAAATGGCTGCATGGATGAAAAGTGAAATGTGCATAGGGTAATTTGCCCTTGAGTCAGACGTTTTTGATGCCGTTTTTATCAATTTCTCTGCTCCAAATCTTTAGAGGAACGCATGCTTCTTTAAAGCCCCAGCCCCGGTCCTACTAAACACTGCAAAGTCATACAAAGTCTGACAAAGTCATACCAGGGTCTATTTAATTTGATTAAATAGACCCTGGTCATACAAACAGGCGCGTCGGAGCAATTTGAACATTGGGGCCGCGGAGGAGATGATTTTGGCTGCATAATATTATCATTGATATGTCGGTATAATAAGTTTCTTATTTTATAAAACAATTATATGTAGTCATTGGTGTATATAAAACGTTTAAATCATCATATTCGATTACTGAACTACTGCAATCAGGGTCTATTTGATTAAATAGACCCTGCTGCAATTAACAATAAGATCACGGTTCCTAAATTAAATGTCTATTCTTTCAATAATACCAGTACATAGATCCCTATTTGCAAAAGTAATAAATGTACAAAGATCGGGTAACAAAAGATACATCGATAATAGTGTCATATCCATATTTACAGAATATTCCTTAGAAAGTAATGTTAATTTTTTATGTTGCTGTATCACCTGATACAGCATATGGATTACTTTTGCAGTCGGCGGCGTCGTCTGCTGCGTCCGGATTTTCTTGTCCAGGGCTTAACTTTGTCACCGTTGGTCCAAATGACTCCAAACTTGGTATGCATGTTTCTGGCAATGCCTGGGAGTGCAGTGCACAAGAACTGTAGCTCTACCTTGCTCTGTTTTTTAATTATTCCCCTTTGATTGATTTTTATAATGCATTTCTTGACCGGAGCGTAACTTTGTCACAATAGGTTCAAATGACTCCAAACTTGGTACGCATGTTTCTGGCAATGACTTGAAGTGCAATGCACAAGAAACGTAACTCTTTCTTCTTCCGTTTTTAGTTATTCCCCTTTGATTGATTTTTATAGAGCATTTCTTGTTCATACCGTAACTTTGTCACCATAGGTTCAAATGACTCCAAACTTGGTATGCATGTTATTTGCAATGACTCGAAGTGTAGTGCACAAGACCAGTAACTCTATCTGGTTCCGTTCTGAAATTAACCCATTTGATTTTTATAGAGCATTTCTTGTCCGGAGCGTAATAATATAACCGTATGTTCAAATGACTCCAAACTTGGTATGCATGTTTCTTGCAATGATACAATTCAAGGTTATTTTATATGTGAATTTTGTGCAAATAAATTTCTAATAACTGTACAACAAAAAACTGTTTACTTTATGATTTGTTAGGTTATTTCTGACGAAAATGTGACCAGTGCAGATCCTGATCAGACATGCATTGATGTGCCGGCTGATCTGGATCTACACTGGTCACAGATGCATAAAAATGAAGGAATTTTGTGCAAATACATTGCTAATAACTGTACAACAAAAAACTTATTAACAATTTTTATGTCAACAAAAATTTCTTCAGGGGACACATTCGACTCGCAGAGTTCTAGTTAATATGTTTCATTCAGACAGAATTTGTTTCCGTCAGACAAAATTTCAAACCTTGTCTAATCAAGTGTCTGACACGTTTTTCAACTTTCGGGAAGTCTGTAAAAGTAAGCTTACTTAACAGTTTCATCCATAGACAAACCTTTATTGCATGGGCGAACAGTTTAAATCCAGATCAGCCAGCACATCTGTGCCGTCTGATCAGGATCTAAACTGTTTGCTTTTTTATTTGTTAGGTTATTTCTGACAAAATTCAACCATTGCAGATCCTGATCAGATGGCATCGATGTGCCGTCTGATCGGGATCATCACTGGTTGCACATGCGTAAAAATGTGTAAATTTGGAGGAAAGGGTTAATTGAAGAGAGGAACTCTCCTGGAATCAGTGGAAATGAAAGATTTGATTTAGATGCACTTGGTTTAGTGGAGTCTGTTAACTGGAAGGGGACCTTGATAATGAAACATCTCTCCAGCTTCCAAGGTTATAACACTGAGAGTGGATGGTGACTTGTTGCCATTTCAGCCAATCAGATGCTTGAGATTTGAGACTGGTTTCAAATCTCAATTTTATAACTTAGGAGCTCAGTGCTGCTTTTGACATCCATGCTCTCAGTTCACACTTTTTGGTCAGAAATAATCTAATGAATCTTACAGAAAACAGTATAGAGCCTAAACAGACTGCATGGATATACAAGCTTATCTGGATTTACACTGATAGTACATGGAATACAATGTATAAGCCATATCCCTTTAAGTAAAAGTTGAACAGACTCACAAATGAAAATACCAAATTAATGAACATATAATGATCTTCTCATTTCACTTTGCAGCTTTTTTTTAAACTGCACAAAATAACATCTGTTACAAAATAGGTTGGTTTTTATTTCAGATGTGGAAAATGGGAAGACAGAGTTGCTATATTCAGAGACCGAAAGAATATTTGGTCAGATTTAGATTTCCAAACCCAGTGCCACTTAATCTTCCAGCCCTGAGTCTGTCTAGTGAGTAGGATGTGGGTCCACATTGATATAATGAGTTTATATTAGAGATGTGTGTGCCAAATTTAAAAACTTGAAATAATTTTTGTTTTAGTGTCAAAGGCTACATGTCAACTGTACTAAATCATATGGGGCATCAGTCTATAGAACAGTTATCTAACCCTTTCCTCCATGGATACACCTTTATTCGTGGGCGAACAGAGTAGAACCACATCAGCTGGCACATCAATGCCCTCTGATCAGGATCTGCACTGTTCTCTTTTTGATTTATTAATTTATTAGTTTTCTTCTGACCAAAATGCGACCAGTGCAGATCCTGATCAGATGGCACAGATGTGCTGATCTGGATCTACACTTGTTTCACATGCGTAAAAATGCGTATATATGGAGGAAAGGAATAAACATTACAGGACACGAGGTCCTGCTAACGTTTTGTTATCTTACAGTCATTTTATTGTAGTTCCTTGTATTCCTTACAGTGTGTTCTAGCTGATTAAACACCAGATTATCTGGTCAGTAAAGTTATACTTACACATTCCTGATTCTACTTGCCAGAGCTACTTAAGTTTTATGTGTTTGTGTGCTATTGAATATTGCAGACTACATCTCAGACATAACAAGTATCCAGTGTTGTTCTTTCCACAGGCAGATATGACGGCTTATGAGCTGTATGATGACCAGAGAACTAGGTCAGCCGTCTCCGCCACAGAGTTCTGTATTGCTCATGGACTTCTGGTAATGCTTTTATTAAATACAGTCAAACCTGTCTTTAAAGAACACTTGGGGCTAAACTCAATAGTGGTCTTTGTAGGCTGGCGTTCTTTCTTCAAAGGTGG
>JAZAYU010001008.1:0-105255 GCA_038501625.1 Corbicula japonica
GCTCATTTTACTTCTTATGCTTACGCTAAAAGCAAACGTTCTTTGAATACCACATCATTTGACGCCAGTATAAATAAATGTCTTTGAAGATTTGGAATAAATAAAGGTCGCTATGTTTCCAACCTACAAGCAACAAGATGTGTGCAATTTTGGTAACATTCTAATACACGTATTAGAATATATCATTACTAATAAAGTAGTAAAAATAGTTATATTCTTGACAATGGAGGTTGTTATAGTAACATTAATACACTTCTTACAACGATATGGTTACCCAAACGGATAAAATTAATCTTGAGAGTGTTTAACTTCTAAATATATGTTTATATACCTGCCGGTCATATTGTTACCGGTGATCTTAATATAATCAAAGACTCTAGAATTCGTACTTCAATTTCTAAAGGTCCCAAATATAGAATATCATCCAAAATTGATTTTAATGCATGCCGTGCAGAAATTGCTGAGTCTTTTAATTTATTTTGCAATAAATGGTGCGAAAAAAGGACTTGCCGAGCCTAATGCACTTTCTAACTGGAAAAAAACACATATTTAAAATAATTGACCCGTGTATATCATTTTATGAAAGAAACATTGCTTTATTACAACCTCGACCTCGTTTTAACATTCGTCATTTGAAAAAAGGAATTCAAGACTTTCATAACAGACTTATTTTAACACCTGCTGATAAGGCTTCTAATTGTGTAACTATAGTGTGACGAATACACTATATTAATATTCAAACTGAAGAACTGAACAGCACTAATGCTTATATACCGACGTCTTCATTTGAGAGTGATATTGTTACTGCACTCACTCTACAAATTACAAAATTTAGAATCGGTATTGAGCCGAAACAATACAAAGTACCTACTATATATTGGTTGCCTAAAATGCACAAAGCAAGATTTATTACAGATGGTTCTTATGATAATTATACCTTATGGACTTGTCAAGACCTAATAGAGTCGCTAACTTTCTTACTGGATAATATTTATGTTAGATTCGGTACCTCTATTTATAAACAAGTAATAGGCATCCCAATGGGTACTAATTGTGCACCCCTTGTTGCTGATCTGTGTTTATACTGTTATGAAAGCGACTTTATGTTATCTCTTTCTACTTAACATCAAGATGATATAATTACAGCTTTTAACAACACCTCGAGGTACCTTGATGATTTATTTAATATAGACAATAACCATTTTCCATTACTGGTTAATAAGATTTATCCTAAAGAACTACAACTTAATAAAGCGAACACTTCAGAAAAGCAAGCAAACGTTCTCGATCTAAATATGTCTATTGAACATGGTTATGCAACTACTAAAATTTATGATAAAAGAGATGATTTTAATTTTAATATAGTAATTTTTCCGTTTTTAGACGGCGATGTTCCCCGTGCAACATCTTATGGGGTTTATATCTCACAGCTTGTTCGTTTCAAGAGATTGCAACAATGTTAATAATTTCAATAAAAGTAAACTTTGCATTAAAGAAAAACTGTTAAAACAAGGTTATCGGTATCACAAATTAAGGAAAATCTTTTGCAAGTTTTATCGCCGATACCCAGATCTAATTCATCAATACAGGTGCAGTTTAAAATCACTTTTGCAACAAGGTATTTCGCCGCCAGTTTTTTATGGAGATTTAATTTATAAACTTAGGAAGATACATTATGGCAAGACAGTGTTAAGTTCTCCCGGTTATTCGTAAAATCCATCTGTAAATGTTTAAAGAAAGGTTACCAACATGATATTTTACAGCGCTCTGCAGGCCTTGTGATTCACCCTTCTACAGTTGATCATTATGCTTACCTCTTTGCTTGCACGACGGTGGCAGTGATTTAAGAGTTTATGAAGGTTTATGGGGAAATCTTTCTTAAAAGAACCTAGAAGCTCGATTTGTTTCTTTTATCCCTGTCATCGTGTTCTGGTTGATTTTACATGCAACATTGTTAAGCCGATAGGTGGGGTGAAGTTTTTTCACCAAGACAATTTGTACTTGTTTTGTGATAGGAGAACTTGCTGGGGCAAGTGTGAGGTTGGTGCACCCTAGAACCTGGTTTAAACCCCCAGTGGCAATTTGATTTGCCACTGACCGTTCCAAAGCGGTAACCCCTCGGGTTCTCTTTTGTTTATTGATTGTGGTGTCTTTTTGAAACTGATCATTTTATCAACCATGGTCTCTCCCTCTCTCTTCGTCTTGATTGTGTGGGGAGGCTGTTTTCTTCTGAATGTGGCGATTCCTGATATGCATATTTTACCTTTTTTTAACATGTTTTAGCTTCCTTCGTCTGCGATGCTAATCCGTGCTCTTACGGTAACTGCAAAAATGTGCAAGACGACTACATTTGCCAGTGTGACATAGGACATTATGGGAAAAAATGTGATAGTTAGTATAACTGGATTCTGTATAAACATTTTGCATTTCGTATAAAAGCAATCTATACTTATTATCTTCGGTAATCTATACTTATTCTGAAGCACTATTAGTTTTAATAAGTTCCAGGTTTTTTCTTATTAGTTTAACAAATCATTATAAACTAGAGGATGTGCATATGTGAAATTGACAGTGAAGCTTTATGTAAGGACGGCAAAAATTAAAAAGACCAAAATCAAGAAATTACGTTTTAGTTCCAAGGCGGTAACCCCTCGGGTTCTCTATTTTGTTTATTGTTAGTGGTATCTTTTTGAAACTGATCATCTTATTAACCATTCTTCTTGACTTTGTGGGGAGGCTGTTTTTTCTGAATGTGGCGATTCCTGATATGCATATTTCACCTCTTTAGACAATGTTGCAAAATTTTTGTTACATGTTTTCAGATTGTCTTGTCCTTTGAATCCAATCCATTAGAAAGAAAAAAAAATATTTTACTCACTCTGTTAGCCTAAAGAGTGATTAAATGTTTTATTCTCTAAAGTTCTATGCATCACATAATCAACAACAACACCATATTTAGGAATAAGGTTTCGTATTTGCCAGTACTTATATTACAATAAAATTAAAGCCGTTTTTTTCCGGAAGTGTGCCCTTGTACATCTGGTTCTGTCATCTTAAGGCTGTAAATCTTTCTATTCTGTAAAGAGAATAAATTAGAATTAAATATAATATTACCAACAATGTTGAAATGAAGCATATTCAATAAATGTGTTTAACCACATTAAGGATTAATTAAGGATTGGCATAAAACTGTCATGGCTTGGTTTAGACTAATATTTATCAAATAGCATAATACGCAAACTTCCTTCAGAATTATTGAATATGAATTGACGCTATTTACTACTTGTCTACGAGCGCAAGAATTTTATGATATTAAACAATCATAAAATACTATAATTTAAAAAATCAAATTACATCTGGAATTTGCCAAGTAGGTACGTCCATTTAAGAAGTATATAATCCACAAAGATGGGAGATCACCAACGAGTTACCTCCCTTTTGAAAAGAAATTTTCAAAAATGTAAGGAATTCGCCAACGAGTTACCTCCTTTTAAAAAGAATATTCTCACCAATGTTGGGAGTTCGCCAACCCTTTAATACCCTGTGTTTAAACTTCTTCTGTATCGTCGCCAGTTATAGATCTATTAAGACAGTCTGAATAAAAATATTACAACAATTAATTAGCATCATTAATAAACATGCACATTATTCTTAACAAATTTAAACATTTTAAAATAAAGCATCATCAATTAACGTATTTAATATTCTTAACACTTTTTTTACATTTTAAAATGCACGTTGTTTTTACATTTCTTAATAAGATCTAAATCTGGTTATGTCCTTAAAAACGTCAACTATTTTAAAGTTCAATAACACAGACACTTCGACAATAGCAGAACCGACGGGTGGGTGAGTAGGTCATGACTGGTAAATATGAAAACTTCGAGTTGAGATACAGAAACATTATTGCCTTATAAAGAAACATTATTGCCTTATATATATCCTTTACACCTCGAATTTCTTGTGCACAACCTTTCCGTTATAAACATAAAACCGTATGTACTTCACTAAATACCAGCACAAAATGTATATTCCAAACGAGAATAATTTTATTTAAAAATCCCACGCTTACATGTGTATTTAACAGAAATAGCCAATTTACTGTCCACAATGAGTCAATTATAAGTTACAACAAATGAACATGAACAACACAATTAGTTCAACAAATAAATGTTTTCTATTTTATTGGTAATGCTGTTAAATGTTTGTTTAACATTGTTGTTGTTGCTGTTGTTGTTGTTATTTACGGTTTTTTCATTGATTAACATAATACGAAATTATGTTTCCAACTTTGTAGAACCAACGGATTGCTATGATATTATTCAAAATAATCCGAATGCTGGAAGAAGCGGCATATACAATATAACGTTATGGAAATCCCACAGAAAACTTCAAGTCTTCTGTGATATGACAACAGATGGTGGCGGATGGACGGTGTGTTTCATTACTTAAGACTTTTATGTATGTCCGTTGAATAAACAAACAACTCGAAAAAGATGCACTGTTTAAGAATTCATATTAAACTTAAACAGACTTTAATGCAATGAATATTTAAATCGCAATTTCAATGTTCCTTCAAACTTGATAAGGTATATCAACAAACAACGTCAACGATTTTTACACTTATTTGTTTTAGAAACTTATAGTGTTAATATAAAACGTTAAACATTTCATGTTGTTGTTTTTGTATTTAAACCATTTTAGTGAAATGAAACATTCCGTGTTATATATTACACGTGTGATTATCATATCCATCGTTTTACATGTACTAGTATATTTTATAACATTTAAGTGCAAATAATTTATGAAACAATTACACCAAAAACATTGTTAGATATTCTGGGAATCTTGCTAGTTCTGGTCACTGTTCATGTTATTTTTTCCTTAGAGTTATTGCTATTTCAGGTGTTCCAGTCACGGTTTAATGGCTCTGTCGATTTCTACAAGAATTTTTCAGAGTACGAACATGGTTTTGGCTCTTTGTTTGGAGAATTTTGGTTAGGTAAATGCTTTGATTAAACATTTAGAGTTGAGATACCCGTTTTCTAAATACTTACAGAGTTTTGAGCAATTATTTCTGCGTTTTTTTCTATGATTGTTTAATGATTTTCTGATTACTTATATTAAGATTATCATAGAAAATTGTTCAATGAGTATCTGCAAGCGGTTTCAGTTTTTAAATGCACCTTTTCTAATGTTTCTAATCTTTCTCTGATGACTTATCTACAGTAATCATTAACTTGTTTGCTTTAGGTTTGTCTTACGTACAAGAGATGGCGGCACAGAACAAGACCGAGCTCAGGCTTGACCTTACTGCTGCTAACGGTAGTAGAGCCTTTGAAGTATTTCAGAACTTCCGACTCAGCTCTCGACCCAATTACACTCTGAATATCGATAGAGGAATAGGCACTGCAGGTGGTACGTGACATTTACTTACCCGTTATTGTAGCGTGGCTTCTAGACGAAGAAGTACTAGTTTTTGTTTTCTTAAATTTCCAACTACATGTTACTGTATAATTCTCACGCCAGTCTACCTCCCTCTCTGAACTACATCTAACCATCTCTGCCAATGCATTAGGATAGAAAATAGACTGGCTACAATAAACATTTTGTTACGATGCATAAAAATATAAAAAGACAAACAAACTTATTACGATACTATTGGCTAGTCAACCTTTATTGTTAAGTTAAGAATTGCTCGTAAAAATGGGGTCATTAGTTGTGAAAATTGTGTTTGTTTGTATAAACTTTTGTAACAAACTTTAAATTGTCGGTTTTAGTTGCCAGAACATATTGAGTAAAACAAAACAGACGTTCAACAAATGAATTCAGGCTTGTAAAATAAAGGTTTTCACATTTATTCAGTACTAATTCAGTATGTTTACAAACCACATGGAAAATGTATTTATCTCAACGAATTTTTATTAATATTTTACAAGCAATGTAAAGGAGTGACGGGTATGTGCAATATATGCAAAAACAGATTTATGCTTATATGGAGAAACACTGAAAATATTTTGAAAGACAATGAAATAAAATCTTCTAAAAAGGAAGTCATTAAAACACTTTTATTTCAAATTTTCGGACACTTCTCCTTTATCAAGAAAAGTACAGAATCGTTATACAGCCTAACTAAAATCTATATTCCCGATTAACCAGGGTTATTTCATACATCCCCGAAGGGATAAGAGACTTACATATTGCTTTATCAGGTTAAAACAGAGGATCCAATTTCTTCCAACTTACTGAAACCTTATACTAATAAGTGACACTGCCGTAACCGGTTACATCCCTATAATACTAAAACATGAAAGGTTATCTTTGTCTAGTTTAACTTTAAAGTAATAAAAAAGTAACATTATGTGTAGCAAGTGCGGCGGAAATTTATACAAGTTCGTGAGCGGACCACGCTTATTTGGATAAACGAAGGTATCAACAAATACTTTGTAAAATGACATCAAGTTGGAAGTTTAATTAGATAAGCTATTAACAGATAATGTCAGGGCATATCATATTCATACATAAATTAAATTTGTATTGTTTGCCCCCCACCTAACTACCATGATAGAGTTTCTTTCGTTTGTTTGTTGTTGTTTTTTTGTTGTTTTTGTTTTCGCTAAAATTAAAACAAAATATTTGTTTAATGTTTTGATTGTTTTAATTAAACAGAAGATAATGACTTGGGAATGTCGTACCATAACTCCTATCCATTCTCTACATATGACCACGGCAATACCAGATGTGTCGCTGAAGACCTTGGGGGATGGTGGTATAACGACTGTGCATCTGCAAACCTTAATGGACAGTATGTTACGCCTGGAACAGTCGCCAATTATCGCAGTGGTGAGCGTGGTGTTGTATACAGAGACTTTGAATCGTCCCGTTCCCTGAAGGCAACACAAATGATGTTTAGGCGCGTGTAACTTTACGAAATATATCGTCGACCTAATACCATAACTTTATGTCGATCAAATTTCAGAAAATTATTTGGTAACGCAGAAATACAGAAACTAATAGCGCGAAATCTGTCAAAATATAACATCTTTATGCCAATGGGAAATATTCAAGATAGTTATGTTACATTCTTATTGTAGAAATTTGATGAGTTCTAAATCAATCTCGTAGTTTATAATACAAGGTTTTGAAATATGATTAGGACGACGTTATGTAAATACTTGCTCTGAATACATCAATTACAAATAAAAATATCATACAAAATGTTCATTATTTAATATTTTTATCATAGATTTATATTTCTTCTGTTAAAAAAATATTTAAAGTTTGTAATGTTGTTTTCATAATTCAGAAACAAATGAAACTATAGTGTCTAATTCTAGAAAAGGGTTGAAATATCGTTGGTATGTTACCAAGCAAAGCTGACTGAAACACAACGCATTTGTATAAGTTGTAATATGTATCGTGATGCTAAACACTATTTTTAATATCTTGAAAACAATGTCAGTCACTCCCTTTGAAGAAATCTATGATGTTACATTACATTTAATTCAAGCTTCATAATGTGTCGTTAGATGTGTACCAGGAACATATATCATCACAATGTCTTTAATTTTCACTACCATAAAATATAAACTCTTTTTTACCCGTGAGATGTGACCTATCCTTAATAGGTAAATGGGATAGAGTTGCTTTTTTCAGAGTTACTTGCCTTATATCATGACTTATATAAAAGGAAGAAAAAGGAAAAATATTAAAACATTGCAGATCTGATCATCTTTAGAAAATGCAGAACACTGTTTGTTCAGTGTAGCCCATGGCTAAGCGCAAGTAGGCTAAGCGCAACTTCTAATTTAATCAGATCCATTTTAATCGTGCCAATCTTTGACAATCATTTGACCGTGAGCCTAACGATTCCACCTGCAATTAACTAAAAACATGTTCGCTCCCCCGTATGGGCAATATCCTTTTAAATAGACAAAAAACTTCGAAAGTCAATGAACACGACAAATATTGCAGGCTTGATTTGAGCCTGTTTATGGGCAGTGATGGAAATGCAAATTACTGCACCAGCCGCCTAGCCCCGCGCAACTCAATATTGTCGCGAATAACGCGATATGCATATGTTTGCTCCGATATATATTTTGTGTTAAGCTTCTTTTCTCCTGTATGTAGGCGGGCAATATATGTGAGATCCGTAAGATTGGATAAACGTTGGCGGTAAAATAACCAACGTTATTAATTCTCCGTCACATATTGGCGGGAATTTGCTTGTTTTTCATGTATTTCATGTTTATTTCATGAATTTCTTGATATTCAGGTATTTGCGGGAAATTATACTATAAAATGGTTGATGTTCGTTATAGACATTGGTGTTATAAAAGTTAGATACGTGATACTGTCACAGTGAAGTTGTTAAAGTAAAAGTTTTTGATTTATAAAGAATAAATGTTAAAAGTTTAAAGAATAAATTAGTGAGAAATATTGTAACTTGTAAAGATAAGATTTCTTTTGGAAGGAAATAAATTGTAAAACTTTCAGTGTGTTGACGAAGTTGTATTTCACGGGTTTCTTCGCCACATTGAAATGATCCCGCGAACCGGATGCGATACTTGGAATTAATTGAGTGTTTTCTAGTGGAAGTTATTCTATAGTGTATATAAAAGTGTCGAGATACAGAATGGCGACCACAGCAGCAGCCAAAGGTGTGCGAACCAAGTATCCAAGACTCGTCTGAGTGCACAGTTCATAGCAATCGTAAATTAACGAAAATTGAGAACTTTAATTACCTACAAAGCAAGCTTGGTGGTGAAGCTAGACGATCCATCGCAGGTTTGGCTAAGTCTAGTGAAAATTATTCTGAAGCTATCAAAATCCTGAAGGAAAGATATGGCAACAAACAGGAAATAGTAGATTTACACTATAAGGAACTCATGAACGTGTCATGGCCTACAAACAAAGTAGAAAGTTTTAGGAGTTATCTTGATTCCATTGAAACTCATTTGAGAAGTCTTACAGTTTTAGGTGAAGATACGAATCAACACATGTTTGTGTCAATGATCCGTTCAAAGTTGCCAGAAGATGTTTTGCTCCAGACGGAATTTATGAAAGGAGTGGACAGTGAATGGACAGTAGAAAAGTTGCGAAAGGGGTTAATGGAGTACACTCTTGCACGTGAAAAGTCTGCACGAAATAAACATGATCAAGTAGCTGAGCAATCTAAGGCTCCAACGGGTGGGGACTATACCTCTAAAAGCAACCACTCGAAAGGAAATAAAACGCACTCTAGAAAATCTAACGGAGACTACAGTGATAAAGGACGGAGTTCGGCGGAGTCACTAATTGTAAATACTAATAATAAGTCTAATGACAGCCGACAAAAGTGTCGTTACTGTGAAGGGAAACATTGGAGTGACGAGTGTCAAGAATTCAAGACTGTTGGTGAAAATAAAAAAATAAATAAAAGGATCCTGCAATACATGTCTAAAAAGGGTCACCTTGCAAGTGAGTGCAAATCTAGTAGAGAATGTGTATATTGTGGAAAATTAAACTACCACCACCGGAGTTTATGTTCTAAGAGATTCAAATCACAGAGTCAGAGAGAAACAGTTCATCTTACTGACGAAGTAACTGAACAAGTAGACAATGGGTTAAATGCTGATGAAAATGCTTTGGTATCGATTGGAGAAAGTGTGTTGATGCAAACAACTACCACCGAAGTAAAGAAACCTGGAGGCGAAGTGTCAATGAAAACGAGGCTTTTTCTTGACTGTGGTTCACAGCGGACTTACATTACGGAGTCGTTAGCCAACAAACTAGGGTTAAAAACTGACAGAGTTGAAGAATTTAATGTGTTAACCTTTGGAAATGCTCAGTCGAAGGTTCTAAAGACTTCATTGGCAACTCTTTCGTTAAAACTGAACAACGGAGAATACCTCAACATAGACGTCAACATAGTGCCGGTGATAAGTGGCGATATTCAGCGCAGATCGTTCGACTTTTCGAAAGTTAGAAACTTTAAAAACAGAAGGAGTCAACAAGTATAGACTTGCTAATAGGCAATGACTATTATCTCGACTTGATTCTTGCGCACAAAATCGAGGTTGCTCCTGGATTGTATCTTCTTAGTTCAAAACTCGGCTGGATAATTTCAGGTCGTGCACCCTGTAGTGATGAAAGTGTCAGTGATCCTAGCATGCTTACACTTACATACAGATCGGGCATTTTGCCTATCAGTGCATTTCAAAGCATCGATAAAGTGATAGAAAACGAAAACGGAGTTAGAAGATTTCTGGAACATCGAGGCTATTGGAATAAGGGATAGTGTCGGTGAGTCAGACGACGAGTTAGCCATGAAACAGTTTAAGGACACTCTGAAATTTGAAAATGGGAAATATGAAGTCACCTAGCCTTGGAAGGAGAAATCCCCAGATCTACCAAAGAATAGAGAACTAGCATTCGGTAGACTGAAATCATGTGTAAAGAAGATGAAAGATAAACCAGAGTTATTGAAGAAATATGATACCGTGATACAGGATCATCTCAACAAAGGAATAATTGAAAAGGTGAATGAACATGACTCAGATGGAATACAACACTATATTCCACATCACGCGGTGATCACACCCAAAAAGACCACGACAAAGATCAGAGTGGTATATGATTATGATGCCTCTGCAAAAATCAGTAAATATTACTAAAGCCTGAACGAGTGTTTGTATAGGGGACCGGTCTATCTGCAAGACCTTTGCGGACTTCTTATGAGATTCAGGTTACATTCTGTCGCGCTTGTATCAGACATTGAAAGGGCGTTTTTACAAATAGGCCTTCAGCGAAGTCAGAGAGATGTCACGCGATTTTTGTGGCTTAAGGATATAGACTCTCAGTCTGTGGAATCCAAAAACATACAAGTGTTCAGGTTTTGTAGGGTACCTTTCGGGATTATCTCAAGCCCGTTCTTACTTGGAGCAACTATAGAATCTCGCTTAGATACATTCAGTTCCGCTGTTGTTGACAAACTTAAAGGAGATATCTACGTTGACAACATCATATCTGGCGCCGCTAGTGAAGACGCAGCCATTGATCTGTATCAAGAAGCGAAAGGAATATTCAATCAAGCATCAATGAACTTACGTGAGTGGTTGTCAAACAGTGATGAAGTCAATACTTGTATTTTACCAGAAAATAGAGCTGAATCCAAAGAAATGCAAGTTCTTGGACATAATTGGAATTCTCAAAGTGATACGTTGAGTGTTAAAGTGACCAAAAGGCTAACGGAGAATGAAGTTCCGACAAAACGGAGTATACTAAAACATGTTGCTTCTGTGTTCGATCCTATGGGCTTATTTGCTCCGGTCAACCTCAAGGGAAAACTCCTCCTTCAAGAGCTCTGGGCTAAAGGTTTTGATTGGGACAATGTTATAGCAGACATCAAGCTGATACAAAAATGGCTTTCTGTTGAGTCGGATATAAGTTCTATCATTCAACACCAAATACCAAGGCATATTCATGAAGTTTAAGGCAAAACAAAAAAGTATAGACTATTGTGCTTTACCGATGCATCCACGTCTGCATATGCAGCATCTATATACCTACACCAAGAAGGTGAATTAAATTCAAAAGCGAATCTATTGTTCGCCAAAACACGACTTGCTCCGGTCAAAGGCATGACGATACCTCGGCTAGAATTGATGATCTAATCGGAGTTAGATGCTTATCATTTGTAAAAGGTCAACTGCAACTGCCGATACATGAGATGATTTTGTGGACAGATTCTCAAGTTGCACTGTGCTGGATAGAAAGTGATAAAAACTTACCCGTGTTCGCAAAAAATCGTGTATGCGAAATTAAGAGTGTCGAGTCGATGCATATACGCTATATAAACACGAAAGAATATCCAGCTGATGTTGCCAGAGGAACGAACCCCAAAGCTTTGATGGAAAATAGTTTATGGTGGAACGGACCGATTTGGCTCAGCGATCCCTCAAGTACTTGGAGTTCTCAGAAAGAGCCCTTTCACAAAGATTATGATAAGAATGTTGAAGACAGAACAGTGCCCATTGCTTCGTTAATTGCTAATAACACCAAGCATGAAATTGTGATACAGAGTGGTCCATATGATATTGACATTAAGAGATACTCTTCTTATACTAGGTTGATCAGGAACGGCGCTAGTGATGAAATTCATGAAGAAACTTCGAAAGCAGAGTACGAGTGATGTGTTTTTGACAAGTACAGATTTGAAAGATGCAGAAAATGTCTGGATAAAACATGTACGAACGATACATTATTCCGCAGATAGTAAGAAAATGAAAGATTTGCGAAAACAATTAGGACTTTGTCGTGATGACGACGGAATCCTTCATTGCACAGAACGATTAGAGAATTCCTCGTTAAGCGAGGGAGCTAGACGGCCTGTCCTTTTACCTTCAAAGGAAAAGTTCACACAGTTGCTGATAGAAAAGGTTCATAAAGAGATTCTTCATTCAGGAGTTTCACAAACACTTACCAGAATACGCCAACGATTCTGGATTACAAAAGGTCGTGCAACAGTCAAAGCAACTATTCATCAGTGTTCAGTGTGCCGTCGTCATGAAGGTGGGCCCTACAGAATGCCTACAATGTCACCTTTGCCGTCATCAAGAGTCAATGAATCACGTGCATTCTCACGAGTTGGGATTGACTATCGTGGACCACTACAAGTGAGGACCAATGAAGATCCAATAAAAGTGTGGATTTGTTTATATTCGTGTATGGTCACACGCGCAATTCATTTAGAAGTGGTTCTCAATATGACAACGGAAGAGTTTTTACTTGCTTTCAAACGCTTCGTTAGTCAAAGAGGGACTCCTGTCAATGGAAGTCAATTTTGGCTTGCAAGTAAAGCTATTAGGGATGGCAACGAATATTCGAATATTCGAATGCCGACGGGACATTCGAATACTTTTTTAATATTCGAATATTAAATTATGTAAAATGAATTGTAAAGAAAATCAAATAAATTTGAATTGTTTCGTGCATGGACTTTTTGTTTTCCCACTTAACATGCTAAACTCAATGTGCAATTAACAGAACACCTAGTGTTATTATAAGACGTGTCATAGTCAATTTATTGGCCACCAATAAACGGCATTTCATAAAGAATTCTGCACAAGGGTGCAAAATGAATAACGCGCGTGCATATTTTAATTAAAATAGAAAACAATTATCATTGGATGAAGCAAAAATAAGCCGATTCATAAGATTTTCATAATAAAGATAATTTGCATAATCGCTATCACGCGCATCCAATCACGACTGCTATTGCAGTCACATGCAAACTCAAACTTGAGTCAATTTCTGTTGAAACCAGGAAGAAACCTATATCACACCATAGAGCTTACGTAAGAAGTAATGATATGAAATAATTAAATTAAAATTAAAATGATAAACAATGTGTGTAATATTTAGACGATCGGCTTTAAGACCGTGACGACAACGATATTACCATAAAATTACTCTGTCCCGGAAATACACGTACAAAGAAAACGAAAGTAGACTGACCTTTTTTATAGTAACTTTATGTTATGAATCTGTAAGCGGACATAACATGAACATTAAACGTTAGAAAATGAGATTTTGTCCTAATTTTAGCTTGACCTGATGACAACTTTGAGCGTTATTTCTAATTGGAATGCCGTTATACAACCGGAAGTGCCTGTTTACTGACTTGTACAGCGAACTCCATGATACTATGTTCAAAGAGATCGCAAATAAACATAATAACTATCGAATATTCGAATATTCGAATACTTTCACAACCGAATATTCGAATGCCAATTTTGCTATTCGTTGCCATCCCTAAAAGCTATACAAGATGTGTGGAAAAACATTACTCTGCATGACGATGTACAATCATATTTTTCTACAACGGGCGTGAATTTGCATTTCATAGTAGAATTAGCGCCATGGATGGGCGGTTTTTACGAGATACGTTTTGGAATTGTCAAACGGTCCCTCAGAAAATCGTTAGGACAGAAACTGCTCACACTTATTCAAATGCAAACACTGGTCAAAGAAGTGGAGGCAGTTGTCAATACAAGACCGTTAGTATATGTTAATGGAGATGTAGACTCAAATATTACACTTACTCCTAGTCACTTTCTGACATTAAATCCGACAATAGGTGTTACCGAACCAAACTGGGGCGGTACAGATCCTGATTACGGTAAAAAGGGGGCTTCTTCTCACGAATTACTTAAGATGTGGAAGAAAGGCCAAAAGTTGTTGAATGAGTTTTGGAGAATTTGGAGAGAGGAATATTTAGTGAGTCTAAGAGAAAGGTTACAAGGAACCTTAAAGCCGGGAGGATTGTTTCACCGATTGTGCCACAAGTCGGGGATATTCTTTTAATAAAAGATAATCTCCCCAGAGGTTCTTGGAAAGTGGGTCGAATTATAGAGATACTTAAAAGTCGTGACGGTGAAGTTCGATCTGCTAACGTAGTATTGCCTAACAAGAGAGTACTGCGGCGTCCATTTAACTTATTATACCCAATAGAAAGTAATTGTAAAAGTGATTATGAAACCACAGAAACGGCATCTAACGATGAAAAAACAGAAAAGAGACCAACAAGACAAGCAGCGAACATCGCAAAAAAGAAGAAGATTAAAGATATTCTGTGTCAATGAGACGTTAATATTAATGCAATATAATAATATGTTAACATAAGGGACACAGTTGTGTAATTACACTGCTCCGGAACAAAGAAATTAACTGTGTTATATCTGTGTTTAAATAATTTGGCGGTACACGAGTTCCCCGTGCGCGCGATATAGTTATAACTACATTATAGAAAATGACATTTTATCAGTCGTCGTACCACGTTACTGAGCTAATCATGAGCTTTTTATGTGATACTTGTGGAAAAGTTTATAAGCATAAAAGAAACTTAAAACGACATGTAGAAGAGAAACACTTGGAGTTGCCAGATTGGTGTTGCGTGGAAAGTGATTGCAGTTCTCGGTTTATTCGCCGAAGTTATCTTTTTCACCATCTGATGACAATTCATCACTTGTCCAAGGACGATGCACGCAACAAAACTATCTTTGCTAAACGAGCTAACAAGGAAACGGAAGCAATGAATGATTGCTACTACGATGCCGTCAGTGATGACGACAATATTCTGGATATTTTTGACGAAGACGTAGTGCTGACCTCCACCGAAGTCAACAATGCTTCTGGATCTTATTCTCAGATACAACCTTGTACCGCCGCAGTCAAAGAATATAGTGATATATCTAGCGACGAAGACGTAATTTTTGTCCGACAAGAGTTTGGTTCTCCGGCAAAGGGAAGACAATACCGTTCGCCACATCAGAGAGACTTACACCATATCACTGGAGCGGAACTTTACATATAGAGGAAATGAACTTATCCATTAAAACCAGTTTATCTTTAAAGATAGAATTTTTGAGAATTACTAAATGAAAATTAAAACGATAGGACATTGAATACTTGGAATTTAAAGAACATTCTGTTGTAGTAAGGTATACTACATAGAGCTTTTTAGTAAATTAACTGAATATCGCTTTAGGTATGATATATATGTTAATATAGGAAAGACATATTTTCTATAATATTAATATTTTGTTATATCCTGTGTTGGGAGTGTCGCGAATAACGCGATATGCATTTGTTTGCTCCGATATATATTTTGTGTTAAGCTTCTATTCTCCTGTATGTAGGCGGGCAATATTTAATATGCGATTATCTCCGTTAAGATTGGATAAACGTTGGCGGTTAAATAGCCAACCTTTATTAATTCTCCGTCACATATTGGCGGGAATTTGCTTGTTTTTCATGTATTTCATGTTTATTTCATGAATTTCTTGATATTCAGGTATTGGCGGGAAATTATACTATAAAATGGTTGATGTTCTTTATAGACATTGGTGTTATAAAATTGGATACGTGATACTGTCACAGTGATGTATTATAATACACAATAACACAAATATTTCGGACCTTCGCAAAATATGTTATGCATACGGTGGTAAGCATGGAACCGTCAATGCGGTATTTTCAGATTAATACCATCTAATGTTCAGCGGAAGGTCTACTACATTAAGAACAGTAATGTATTATAATACTGCAAAGAAATTTACCTGAATTTGATTGGATAATTTGCCTTTGATGTATATCTGTATTTACGGATCGACAGTAGATATGAACGCACGTGCCTTAATTTCCCTCTCTGGCCTCTCCCCTTTTGTTGTCGTTCGACATTTTGTTTTGAATTTCGGTAAACTTGCATAATATCAAGCCGATTTTGTAAATTAGCGGTATGCTTAGGGATTACTTAAATTGTTACAGAAAATATTTGTGTTAAGTTTTTTACGTTGAAAACGATCATATTATTCTAAGATTTTGTCAATAAATATCAAATCGATAGTCCATTCAATTTCTAAACAAGTATCGTCATGCAAGTAAATTATTTTACTCACTTTAAATTGAGTAAATTAATTATTTACTTATCTCTTAATACGTAAAAAAAAAACTAGGATTAGGTCGTTGTATTCAGCGGTAATATCGAATCAAACAAAGAGAGACAACTGATGAGCACTGTAGCTGAAAGGCATTTACATTTTATAAAAATAAAATCTTAACGAATTGTCACAAATCTTGTAACGTATGCATGCCTTTGAAAAGATTGTACTTCATACTATCAACAAAAACGAAAACAAATTTACTCATTTAAACCATAACCTAAATACTCCTATAACCATCACGGACATCTCAGCCACTGACAAAAACAATGTTTAGCACTTGTTTTGTTAACACCAGGTCTACACCAAAGTAGGTCTCAGGATCGTGCCATCAATCTACAAAGCAATTGAATATTCATAAACTACACACAATACTTATTTGACACACAACGGCACCAGAGAACGTGTATCAAACACAAATACAACACAACAACCACGAACCACACAACAATAAGTTCAGGAAACATATCAAGCACATGTTACACAATTAATACAAGTAACCACAAAACCAACGGCATCTGTGTGCGTAAACACCATACACATTAACATATACATATACAAGACGATAACAAGAACTGGCTACAATTTAACTCAACAAACAAGAAAACTGCACAGGCTACATAATTAACACTGCAAACAAACAGCAACAGTTCGTATACAACACGACAACAAGAACTGGCTACAATTTAACTCAACAAACAAGAAAACTACTCAGGCAACATAACTGACACGGTAAACAATTAGCAACAGTTCGTATACAACACGACAACAAGAACTGGCTACAATTTAACTCAACAAACAAGAAAACTGCACAGGCTACATAACTGACACTGCAAACAAACAGCAACAGTTCGTTTACATCATGACAACAATAACTGGCTACAATTTAACTCAACAAACAAGAAAACTGCACAGGCTACATAACTGACACTGCAAACCAACAGCAACAGTTCATATACAACATACTTGGCACCGGGGGCCACACAACAACGGCACCGCGGGCCGTGTTCTCTAACACATGACATAAAACATACTTGGCACCGGGAGCCACACAACAACGGCACCGGGGGCCGTGTTCTCAAACACAAAACATGAAGCATACTTGGCACAGAGGGCCACACAACAACGGCACCGGGGGCCGTGTATTCTAACACATAACATACAACATACTTGGCACCGGGGGCCACACAACAACGGCACCGGGAGCCGTGTTCTCAAACACATAACATGAAACATACTGGGCACCGGGGGCCACACAACAACGGCACCGGGGGCCGTGTTCTCTAACACATAACATACAACATACTTTGCACCGGGGGCCACACAACAACGGCACCGGGGCCGCACAACAACGGCACCGGGGGCCGTGTTACATACAACATACTTGGCACCAGGGGCCACACAACAACGGCACCGGGGCCGTGTTCTCTAACACATAACATACAACATACTTGGCACCGGAGGCCACACAACAACGGCACCGGGGGCCTTATCCCAAACACATACAATTTACAGCATACTTGGCACCAGGGGCAACCCAACAACGGCACCGGGAGCCGTGTTCTCAAACACATACAACATAAACTTGGCACCGGAGGCCCTGTGTCAAATACAATACATAGGCACTCTATCACACACCAATAGCACTCTGTGTTATCATGAAATTAAACATCTCTAGTAAAACATTAATATTTAGTAATTGTTACTTTTCAACTATGTAACTCCCCAAAATATTATATTCATTGCAATAATAATTTCTAAATCGATGAAGTTAAAATTGATAGCATTTTCTCAGCGATGCATAATTTAAACCATAGTATTTACTACATTACAAATCTGCCTGCAATGTGTCTTTCAAATTTACCATGACACTGAGAGTATCTCACTAGTCTTATCATTTTCACTCACCGTAGCTTCTCCGGACCGAAAAAAAGTAATTCAAAGTTATTCTTATCATAACACTGAAATTGTCTGTTTTGATTTCGAAAAATCATAAAGATTGAAAAAGACGCTGTTAATTACATCATATAAAAAGCCATAAATGCATTATTTACATAAATAAAGTGATCTTAAAGCAACTGAATATTCATAAACCACCTGAACTGCTTATTTGACACAACAGCAACAGGGACCGAGATAAACCAAAATGTTTGATAATAGTCAACCCTTAAAAAAACTCTCTCTTAAATTTTGCTGTTGTGTTTCAAAAAAAAAAACATTTATATTTAAAAATGTAGTACCACGTACAGAGGTATCTTTTAGGTAGAAATAATGGAGACTAAACCGTATACAAAATGTAAAATGTGACCTTTTTATCAACAATCTGTTCAATTTGACGGAATTCTTGAATCGGTGCGTGCTGACCATACCGGTGTGTGGTCAAAACAGAAAGTAAGCCAGTTTACAGTATCCTAACAATTTAAAGGGATTGAGACTGGTGGATTTTGAAGAAAAAATACAATAAGAAGTGATCCCAGTAGAATTTTTTGCGGATCAGTTGTTCTATAAAAAGTATTGCCCAAAACAAATCACGTCTCTCGGTTCAAATTTGCATTCTGTCAAACCGCCAAATAAGACTCGAATTTTGCAACAATCAAAGCTTTTCGAATATCAAAAGCATGTGCATTTGTTACATATATGATTCCATAAATGATGCAATGAATTGACAACTTAGGAAATGGTATGTGATCGATTCATTGAAGTAAAATCTATACACATACCCTTCAGATGTAAACAGTCCGCCATATTGTATGACAATACCGGTGCCCGAAAAGTCCGTGCCGGTGCTCGATCACGACAGTGCGTCAGTGGCAAAACAAATTGCCACTGGGGGTTTAAACCAGTTTCTAGGGTGCACCAACGTCACACTTGCGCCAACAGGTTCTCGTATCACAAAACAAGTACAAGTTGTCTTGGTGAAATGACTCCAACCCACCCATCGGCTCAACAATGTTGCATGCAAAAGCAAACAAACATATAACCGTAAGAAGCTGATAGCATTGCAAAGCCAAAAAGTGAGTACTCAATGATCTTACCGAGACCAGAGCACCTGGAGTAAAATCAGCAAGAACACGATGACACGGGTAAACGAAACAAATTGAGCTTCTAGGTTCTTTTAAGAAAAGATTTCCTCATAATCCTTCTTAAACTTTTTAACCCCTGCCACTGTCGTGCAACCAAAGAGGTAAGCATAATGATCAACTGTAGATAGGTTTATCACCAAGCCTGCAGAGCGCTGTAAATTAGCTTGTTGGTAACCTTTCTTTTTAAATTTACATATAAAAGATTACAGATTAAAAGATAAAGCTCCTATCTGATACATTTGGAAAGCAGAAGCGGGAAGGTTGAATAGAAAATATGCAAACATTAGTCAAATTATTTCAATTACAAAATCAAAGAAGGCTGTCAACAAAAATAATGGAAAAACGATAATTTATTAAAATAACTTAGACGAAATTTAGAAGATTTTTTGAATGTTTAAAAATGTATCTAACGTTAAGAGAAATAGCCAAAAATAATAGTGAATTATTATCTCTTAAATTATTTATTAATTATACGTTCCTTTTCAGGCGGTTTTAGTTCTTCACCCTTCGAACATAAGATACAGAATGGTTAACTTAATCACAAATCTCTCCGATGAATACTTCCCAGCATCCTATTACACACAATGCATTGCTGTTCCAATAAGCCAGTCAAAATGCTTAAGTAATATATTAGGCTTCTGACTGGTTTATAGGACACACGACATTATTTACATAATAAACTAAATAAAGTAAATCACCTCAGCGGCTGATAGAAAATTACCAATGTCATCAAGGACACCGGCCTATTTTCTATGTAATTATTTGTAGATAATGCTTTGCAGTGATTGGTGATATTTATATAGGGAAAAACATAACATCGTGCTGACCATGAACATGCACTTAAAAACCCGCAACATTTTCATATTTGTTGTTATTTATGGTGGCTTTCAAAGTACTACATTTCAGTACATTAGTAGCGATTAGCTTATAGTGGCTAAAATTGTCTCGTCGTAAATTAAACCAGTGCTTTGTCATCATTTAAAAATCGTTGAGCACAATACCTAATTTTCCAAATATGGATTTTGAAAGTGGAGTGACCTAGAAGTGTTACGTGCACAGTCAAACAAAAGTTATAGTGGTGAATATTTCGGTCATCATTCTTGTCCCCATCGCAGCATCTACGAGTTTTTCGATATGAATTTTCAAAAGATCATTTAAGCATGTTAGGATCTATGTGGCTATACGTTGTAGACGTCTCGGTGATTTTCTACTCAGCCTTATCATGTAGTGCCACCTTATCCAATCTCATATCTTAATCTAACTAAATTACGCCAATCAAAACCACAATAATTATTGTATTTTCGATATAACTATGTATAGAACTTCTGTTTAACAACATGTACAGCATAAAACGGATGACACTGACAAAAATATTGTTATTATTCTATATTTCACTGGCGCTTGACCAGCCGCCCACTGCCAACCCTTACTAATACGCCCTTTTTGTAAAAATGGTGTCAACTCACTAATATTATTCCAGTCTACTAAAATATGCGAAAATACACCGTCAAAATCGTATTCTATTTTTTTATATTTCTATGTGCATGTATATAATTGAATAATAGTCAGGAACGGCTCCAGACCCTAGCCCCGTTCGAGAGGCTGTTTCTCCTACAATACTGTGAATTCCAGCCTGACAAAAGTTTGGTTCAATTCAAGAGGGTATGATCGAACAGTAAATGACAAAAAGTCTCACCAAAAGCTCGAAATACACGTAATTTTCAACAAAAAAAAACGGCCTCCGAAATGCAGGTTATTTTTTCATAGATTCTTCACCACCGTGCAACTTCCGGAAATCACAGACGCTTTTGTTAGGAGCGTTCTGATTCGTCGAACGATTTGTGTGCAAAGTATTTTCCGGACTACGTCAATAGTTCTACCAATCAGAACGCTCCGACCAAAAGCGTCGGGGATTTCCGGAAGCGCCACTGTGTATATTTATAAGTCGTCTTCATCATCAGTTGGCAGTAATACGTCATGAGTGTACTTGTTTTGTTTACAACAATTTAATTTTGCTTCAACCATTTAAATACGGAAGCGACGAAACCTTTAAGTGGGCAACGGAGTGTTGTTATGTTGTCTAAAGGCCCGGTCACACCGGCCGAGCGTTGCTGGAGCGTCCCTGGAGCGGTGAAAAAAATTCATCACCGCTCGTAACCGTTCACCACCGTTAAACAAAAGTTGGCCTCCGTTAAAGTAACGCCGTATACGCTCGGCCACCGCTGATGTCTCTCGAAGGGCCCTCCTACAGCTCCGAAAGTTTTGAGCTGCACAAAATATTGCGAGCGGTGAGAATGGAAAAATTTTCCGCCCAGGCAAAGTTCTCCACCGCTCCACCAACGCCCAAGCAAAGTTTGGCACCGCTAGACACAAGTTCGTGGACTCTTGGGTACGCTAGGCCAACGCCGAGTTTTTTGAACGCTGCACCACCGCTGCTTCGCCAGCGTTGCCCTGGTGGCGATTAAACGTTGCAAAAACGTTGGTGGAGCGCTTATAAGCGTTTTACGAGCGGACACGGGGTTGTTGGAACGGTGTCGGGCGCATGCGCAGAACGCCGCTGTACCAAACGCTCGCATCACCGCTATACCAACGTTCGCTATCGCTAAACCAACGCTAAAGCAACGCCGGCTTCAGCGGTGCACCGCTAAACCAATGCCCGTGTTTTCGATTTTTTTTTCCATTTTGTGAGCGGTGACGGTCGTTTGGTCCACCTCCCTACCGTTCAAGGAACGCTCCAGCAACGTTTGGGCGGTGTGACCGGGCCTTAAGTTCATATAATTTATATCGTTTTGCGCGGCATTACTAAGAAGGAAGTCGAACTGAAATAAAAAGACTTTGTCTTATTCAAAAATCATGTCACTTTATTTCAATAACACATGCTCCTATAAATACACAAAAAGACATAACTACGTAGTTAAGCAGCTAGACGACATATATTATATGAATTTGGACAACATCATAACAACATTCCGGTGTCCACTAGAAGCTTCCGTACTTTAATGTAAAGTTAGAAATTCAGATAATACAATAGGTCTTCGTGACATTATATCTGACTGAAGTGCCTTATCTAATACAAACATAAGGTTAAATCATTTACAGGATTCCACGTGGTAAGACACTCCAAAGATTTTGTGGGAACATAATGGTTAAATCTGTTTGTTAGCATCATAATTATTAAACAGAAAAAATGTGTTTGATGATTAACCTTACCAAGACATCACCTTTTAGCAAACACGATATCTACATAATATTTGTCAAATTGTTGCCTTCGCTTTATTTCGCCTTCTTTTTAAATCGTTTATTAACTGTGGTGTCTTATTTGAAAGTGATCCTTATATTAACCCGCGCTCTCTTTTTCTCTCTATTTTCTGACCGTGTGGCAAGGTTATGTTTTCTGGGTGTGCTATTCATAATATGCATTATTATTCTACTTTTCATTGGGTTATTGATTTGGACAAAGTGTCAGCCCACATTTTGTTTTTGGATAAAAATGTAAGAGGGCTTCAAACTATTTAATATGTTGTTGTAAATAGCCGGCACAGAAGTTCTAAAGAAAATCTCAGATATTAATTAATTAAGATGACATATTAAATGTCGATCACTATCTCGTGATCTGCTCAATTGTTTACTTTCCCTTCAAACTAATAACTTTTTTTTTTTTTAATAAAATTATATTTACATTACTAATACTGTTTGTTCACAGATGACGAAAGAAAAATTTGTGTTG
This sequence comes from Corbicula japonica, assembly GCA_038501625.1. NCBI lineage: Eukaryota > Metazoa > Mollusca > Bivalvia > Venerida > Cyrenidae > Corbicula > Corbicula japonica. Next base: position 23,292 of record JAZAYU010001008.1, read on the forward strand.
CTATTCTTCACAATTCTTCAAACTGCGGGTACGGAACTTTGCATTTATACGATGGCAGATAGAAGAAAATATAATTTTAGAAGAAAATATAATATAACAAATAACTGAAAAGGGAACCATGGCGTAGCCGTCTAGGAACCTCTTTAAAAATAATAAATGAAATTGTGTGTTAATTTAAATTCCGCACAAGGTCTATCTGGTTTCTTTAATCAATAAGCAGGTATATTTTGTCTCTGAATCGGAGAATCAGTGAATTAACACAAAACCACTTGCTTTATCGACACAGTAACATTCAAAGGACAAACAGACTATATAGAACCATAAGGAACTCTCCGTCAAAACCTATCTGTTTTATTTCCAAAAGGTCTTGCAGAAAAAGCAAGCTTTTTGGAATCAGGGTATTGCATTATTTAAATAGTTGTGTAGGTATATAATTTATTAAGGAAAGGCTCAGACCGAAATTGAGATCAGCTCTGTACAGTGACGACGCCAAATCACTTGTATTTAAGTACACTAGAAACCGCTTAACAAAACATGTTTTTAAAACAAAGTGTATTCATATTTATACACAATAAAATAGTCCTGCAGAGACATTTGTCATAAATCAATTTCAAAATTGTAAACTCGAGATGAAAGGAAGATATAGGTTTGAACTAAATTATAAGGACGTAGATTAATGTTACACATAACTTTTAGCACTTATGATGAATCTTCTTTTGTTTTAAGGTGGTCTGACGTGTTTGCAATGCAACAACGTCCCAGCACCAAAACATTGTACGACTGTTACTGAATGCTTCGAGGGAGAGGTATACAGCCACTAAATTGATACTTACGATAACGCTAACACACCCATTGCTCATTTGGAACATAAGTGAGAAAGCGCTTACATTCAGTCGGTAGATCAAAGCCTATCTGATCAAAATCTATTTCATACTGAGGCTTGGTTCCTCTAACTTTGGAAAATGGTTGTTGGTTAAAAGTAGATGAACCATTTCCCATTAAAGTTCACAGATCAAGATCATCGGATAAGGTCGATCAATAACAAGAGAACAGATAACATTGAGCCCCTTTGACTTTACACTTGAAAGTTGAAACTGGTTCTATATTAAGATGACCATTTATTAATATTTGATTTAGTTTGTATGTAACATGTTAAAAGTCAGGGTCACAATGATTGTTAATTCAAATAGTACCTTGTCTGGTTCACACCTTCAGATGACAACTATGTTTTTTTTTCCCAATTTATCGAAGTTAAAAGCCAAGTTGGCCTTCAAGCCTGTCTCACACAGAACACACGGCTTATACGGTTGGCCACCCGTGTAAACCGTACATACAACCGAACAAACCGTACATGGTAAAGTACGACCAGACACGGTCTCTACATCTGTACAAAGCTCGTGTATGATCATACAGCACTCGACCACAACAGAAAACACAGCTACTTGCAGCCACATTGAAACAACAGAGTACAGTACTGTGAACGTTTAATGTTACAAAATTTGCGTTTATCGTGCGTCCGTCTATCGTCTATCGTGCGTCCGTTTAACGTGTATCGTGCATCGTGTGTCTTTAATTTTATGGTACAACGTGAAAAAGTTACTTACATATTAAAATTAAATCATTTTATTTCAACCATTCATCTTACAGTTTCATAACGTTTTCAAATTTTTAGATATCTCGTACACAAATTATATGAATCGGCAGTATCGTGTATCGTGCGTATACCGTGTATCGTGCGTCCGTCTATCGCATATCGTGCGTCCGTCTATCGTTTATTGTGCGTCGTTTTCCGTGTATCGTGCGTTTCGTTTGTAACCTTAAACGTTCACAGTACTGTACTTGCTACATTGTACTTCCAAAGAAGAAAGTCCCCAAAATAATCCCCACCATGTAATATTCTCCCAGCGAGAATACAAAAAGGGCCCCAAAGGTCCTGTGACCACTTCAACCTGTCGACCCTGATGAGATGGAGGACCCGCTGGCACTACCTAACGAGATACTCAGAGATTCAGGTTCTGGCCAAAATAATCTCAATGTCTTTCAGTCTTATCGTAATTTTTTATTCCCTAATTCTACCATCTGCCATTTTTATAACTTCTTTGTTGGAAGATCGATATTTATGAAGCCAAGCCATCAAAACAAGTCAAACCATACACGAATGTGTGATAATTCGAGCATAACTCATACAAAAGTCGGTGGGATCGTATGTAAACCCTGTAAATTTTCAGTTAATCGAGTAAAAGTCGTGTTTAATCATACGAGGCCGTAAAAGACCGTACTAGAGCGTACTTAGAACTGTACAACAATCGTATGAAAACCGTTTGCAAATCGTGTTCAAACCGTGACAAACCTTCTTGGCCGAGTATATCCGTGCTTTGTCCGCACATACTCGTGCTACATTCGAGTCGTAATCGTACAATGTACTAACTCATCCCCAGGCACGGTATGATCTCAATACTCCTACCAGTCAACCCGTGTATAACCGAGTATACCGTATTGGAACCGTGTGCGTAACCGTGTTCTGTGTGGGACAGGCTTTAATGAGCAACTAGTTTTCGCTTAATAGTCGGGCTTAAACATGAGCTATAGAGAGTGAGGAATGTAAATTGAACGATCAGAAATAGATGCTAATTTAAAACTATCTTGTGTTTGGTACCTTGACAAATCCATCAATTTTAATTAGTCTGAAAACGATAAAAAAAACAAGGCTGAGGCTACTAATGAAAACCTTAACAGGTATAACATCCAGAAAACCCAGCATTCATATAGGAGGATAAACAGAGCATATGTTTATGTCACGATCAGTGTGAATTATAAAATATACGAATAACAGAAAATAGTGTTCAGGTTACAGATCAAATGCCAATTTCTCAGTCCATATGGTATATATGCAAAACTACCAGAATGCTTGTCTGAAAATGTTTAAGTATCTAATGTTCTAGAATGTAATCCTAAATGATTTTTGTCTTTTGTTTTGGTGTTGGAATATTGGTATGTTTTTAATGTAAATGCTTTCTGAAATAAAAGTTATTTATCTGAGTCATCCAAACATGCCTAAAAGGATCTTTCAGGTTTGTGGCGTTGAAAGAATCTACTCTGAGTTTGGAAGCGAGCTATTTAACGTCGGCTGTATGGTAAATGATGTAAGAATTGTTTTACATTATATCCAGTATATCTAAACTGCATAATTGTAAGCTTAATCAGCAGGTATCAATGTAAAATTATCACGAAAATCTTGGATGTATCATTTTAAATGTTAAGCGATGTACAGTTATTTATATATACATGTTTTAATAGATAATATATCCATAGCAATAGTTTTGGAGATCTGTTGCGTTTCACTTAGATAATGCACGAGATTCGGACTGGTTGCTCATTTGTCAAAGATTACCAGTGACGAAAGCTCAAACACGGATAAGAAATGTTCCAGACTTTTGTATATGTGTTTAACAATCTGAAACAACTGTAAAGTTTTTGTTCTTCGCATTGCTAATAGTAATTATATCGAAGGTATATACATACTTGTTTATATTTATGGGTACATTTCTAAGGTTTTATTTATATAATTTAATGTCAACAAATCTTCTCAGCTTTCCCTAACGAATTTGTTATGGTGACTTAAATGGTTATAATAAAATTATGATAAAAATGGTAATCTGAGATATGTCTTATATAGAAATGCAGTTCTTCATCTGGTGGCCAACGTTGTGTGGAATGTTGCAATACCACTTTGTGCAATGCTGCTGGATGTGGAGAGACTGGTAATGGAATTCAAATGTTATTCATGCCCTTCAGACGTTTACAAATGTCCTTTCTAGATGTTATAGTTGCACTGAAGTATATATCTTGTTGTCTAGGAATGGCTTCATAATACATGTAACCTACTGCCACTCATTTTAAAAGAATTCTTTAAACGCCTATACATGTACAAATGTCACGTATGTAATCTATGCAAGTGTTTTGGAATTGTTTAACAAAACAAAACGAATATTAAATTTCTAAACGTAAAAGTAATCGGAGAAGCGCATTGACTTTTCATATGTTTTGGTAATAAGAATTATAAGATCAGTCAAATTGTGAATGAACTTTAGATTTCTACCATTTTTATCGACAGAGTAATGAGTCTGAAAAAAAGAGTGGTTCAAAACATACACACATTTTAGTTATTACTAAAATATACCACTATCTGACTTCCAAAAAATATTCTAATCACAATCAACTTCGAATTACATTTATTTTTAATTTATCAAGCATACGTAGCATTTTCAGATCTGCACTGAAATGTATAACTTATAACGTTTTCTTTATTCAGGATATACGTCAATCAGAGGACCAGTTTGCTACAGTTGCCCTGTTCATTCTGCAGCAAAGCCATGCCATACAATCGACTTTTGTGGATTAGGAGAGGTTTGATGTGTGCCCATCATTATTTGCAGAATGATACAATTGTGCTTTAAGAAGATTTTTGTTTCGGAAATATACAATATTTTATTCATGCAGGATTTAAATGTTTTCAACATCAGAGCAATTATATGAAGATACATTTATTTAACAGCGGACTGAGTACCTTATCTTAGCATATTAATGTTTTCTACAGGGAAAAGGTTAATATAATATTTTAAGTTTACATTTACATACTCACCATACAACGCTACGTAGCTTTAGGAGACAGTGTGGTGGGTCCCGCTAAAAATACCAGATTTTAAACAGCATCGCTTGAAACAGATGTCAACTCCTTTTCGGATACATGTAACAACTTTATCTAATAAGTATATAAATATAATGTGCCGCGGAGGTAATTGTTTGCATGGATATACATGTATTGGTTAACATTGGTTGTTTTTATGTAAAGCAATCATTATTTAAGCCTTTGTTATAGATTGTGTCTAAGTATAAATCTGACAAAGTTTTAGACGAAATTAATTCTGGTCTAGTTGTTCAGATGTAATTGTCATTTTCTGTTTTAGAAATGCTTCTTTGAAGCTAAACGAGAATTTGGAGAGATTATATACAGTACCAAGTGCCTTGATTCACACGTAAGTAATTCATTAAGGTGCGTGAGGGATTGGAGTTACCTTTACTTCAAAAAGCTTTGCCTTGATTGCATAATTGTTATTTCATTTAATATTTTACACATAAAAGCACTGCTTTACCCCGGGAACCGATTTTACTGAACATTGACCATACCTAATGTTTTTGTTAGTATAATAATAACTAGGAGTTCCAACACTATAGTTCAATTTTGACCCATGAGCTGTGACCTTTCGGACAAGTCCACTGTTATAATACTAAATAGGTAAAGTTCGTCATTTAACAGAGTTACCGTTAAATTAATTTACTTATATGACATTAAAACCTGTTAAAAGCAGCAAATATATAGTCACAACGCAATGGCTCAACGGATAAGATCTCGGTTTATGATGCAAAACATTGCATGTTCGAATCCAATTAAAAACACTTTTTATTTTGTTTTTCATTTCCTTCTAATAATTTTAGTTTAGTTCATATGATACTATTTTTAATACTACTGAGCTGTTCTATCTTTATATTTTGCAACCCCCTTTTAATTTTGTTCATGTTCATTCCATTTTTAACGATATATATTTGTTGAGCAGCTTGCCCTGACCACGTACACCTCTTGACCAAAGGAACGTTGACAATTGTGAAACATGGCGTTCTGTAAACTCTTGTTGTTACATACTCTTTCTTTTATAATTGAAATTATTCAAAACCACTTTGTACAATGTTTTGGCATTGCCCAAAACTGTGTTTTGAGTAAGCATCGATCGCGACAATCCGCTTGATGAAATTGATGATTACTCGAAATTTGTATGGTTTAATGTCATTTTTGTCGGTTTCTACATGAATATAATAAACAAATGACATTAAAACAGAAATAAATGAAATCTCTTCATGGGATTCGAACACACAACCCTTCTGTCATATTACCAGAAATCAGAAGCGTTACTGCCAAGGCCATGAAATCTTTTGTTCCAGGCCTGTACACTTTCAATATAATAAGCCATGATGGGAATACCTAACATCCCTATTTCGTGGAATACTCTAAAAATCTATAAATACAAAAGTACATTCACGGCTCAATGCGTAAAATCGGACAATAAATATATGATTTGCACCGTTTTTATTGCTTATTATACATAATTTTCGGGAGTTGGCATGGAGATTTCAAAACTTGTCAAGCGCACTTAAATCGGTATTTTTTTACAAAAATTTTGACTTGATGAGCATGAGCACTAATAAGTGTTGATGAATACTCACAAGTTCCGTGCTTAAGTCAGTTCTAAACAAGGCGTTATAGGAAGACGGCATTTCCTGTTATGCATTTCACGATTTAATCACATTATAAGTGCGTTATTTATGTATAACCCATTCCCCTATTATTATGTCAAATACAATCAACTTTACACCAAAGCAAATGGATATTATTTATGTTTAAGGCATGCAGAGAAGGAGTGTTTGTGGCCAACGCTATTGTTGGCCGAGATCTTGACACTAGCAGATTTCCAACTGATTCTGATCGAAGATCGATTGTTGAAAATGTGTGTAGGTCCTGCTGTGACTTCGATGTTTGTAATTTAGGTTGTAACACATCGGTGATTGGTAAATATCAATGTTTCACACATTGTGTCCGTTTATACTTCTAACTACTTTTTCTCTTCATGCCTGAATTTCTGGGTTACTACTCTGTTCTGTATTTTTCATGACATAATGTACAATAACGAAAGTATTAATACTAGTGTATATTAACAAAATGCATGAGTTTGGAAGATATTATGTGAACTAAATTGCATTCTTTCAGAAATAAGGATATACCAAACCAGATATCTTTGTTGGCGTCATTTCAATTATTTGTGAACCTATCCGATTCCTGTCTGAAACTGAGAAGTTGTGCCATTTTCAACATATAAAAATGAAAAAGAGTTTCGATACGGAAATAAAAACCATTTATGATGTTTTTGTTTTAAAATGTACTGAAAATTAAATAACTATATAATTGCAATGAAATTAAGTATTTACGTATTTAAATATTATTTTCTAGATCCTACAGCAGCAATGACCACAGCAACTCAGTGTAAACCAGATCGATGTGTTCACGGAAGATGTTATAATGGGCTTGGAGACTTCGTATGTGTTTGTGACCATGGATACGAAGGCACATTTTGTAATATATGTATGTTAAAGTAATTGTTCAATTTTGGACGGCTTCTTAATCATTTTAAAATGTATGTTGTTTTAAATTCTGTATTTATTCACGATTTGCTTCGAGTATTATTGGTGGTAATGGAAGTCAAACAACGTAAACAATATACATTCCTTGTGATGCTAAAACTTAAAGACAAGTTCATTATTGTAAAATGATTTTGAAATTATGATATTCAGCCATATTAACAACAACACCAGCCGCGCATTGTATCACGGATCCATGCGGACATGGAAGAATTAGATGGGCATAGAGTTCGTATTATTATATGATTTCGTATGTTTTTGTATGTATATGACCCCAAAACAAAAAGACAATTTTGATATCGTAAATTTATATTGAAATTCAGCAATATTAACAACAACACCGGCAACGCATTCCATTGCCGATCCATGCAAACATGGAATATGCTATGATGTTGGCCAAGATTTCGTATGTGTTTCGTTTGTATATGACCCTGAAACAATATATTCTATGATCATGATGATGTTGGCCAAGATTTCGTATTCGTTTCGTTTGTATACGACCCTGAAACAATAACAGTTACTAAAGAAATTCTTAACATCGTAAAATTATATTATATTTGACATTCAGCAATATTAACAATAACACCGGCAACGCATTGCATTCCCGATCCGTGCGAACATGGACGATGCTATGAAGTGGGCCAAGATTTTGTATGTGTTTGTGACCATGGCTACGAAGGAAGAACATGTAACCTATGTGAGCTTTGATTTCATACGTTTGCGTTTTTACTGTTGAAAGGGCATCAAGTGTACGATTTAAAAAATATAATATCCATCAGTTACGGTTAAATTTATTACACGTTCATTCAAGCAAATGCTATTTGGATTAAACCATATCACCTTCTAAAGGTAAACAATTCAAACATTTGGTCTTAGAAAAACAGTACGTATATTGTAACATGTCACCAATTCGAACAACATGAGTGAACCAATACCAAACACCACCTTCATTACTCTTCCTTATCGATAATATCTTCTATTTGCTGTCGCCAAGTAGCAAATCTGATGATAATAAACGCTATTTGGAAAGCATACATGAACAGTCTGAATTAAAAACAATGTTTACCCACATACGAGGCTCCCACGGCGTGCTATCGCGTCCCTATGGAGTTTTTGTTTTAGATTGCCTTTGCTGCTAAGGGCTTTTCACGTAGCGCATACTTTGCTGACGGCGTGCGTAATAAATGAAAAGGGAACTTGAAAGCCAAAGTTATCAAATTATTGTTGGCTCGGTTCGTTTGCACTTCCTAAAAAGGAGGTGTATACACACATTTTCCTCATTTGTTTGTTTGGTATTGGAGAGTTGGAACTTTGCCTTTGGGACTTCCGTCATCGTCCCAGATTGATATTCGCAATGGATCTGCTTGACCTGTATATGTTTGCTTACATCAGTTAAAATGTAATGGATGTTTATAAGCAAATCTTTTATATAAATACTTTTGCGACCCCAACGCTTCTCCTGGGGATGCCACTGCGTTTCTGCGGCGATACTTGCGATCGTACTGCGCGCACTTTACGGTCTGCATTTTTATCGAACAGTATACGATCGCCGTGAGAACGCGGCTAGTGTTACAGGGCTATTGTTACCAACATATTCACAATTTCGAACTAAACTCGTGTTGTTGTTTAGTTTTTTTTGTTGTTGTTGTTTTAGCCACAATCCAATTCACATATTGCGAACCGAATCCATGTAAACAAGGAAGATGTTACACTGGTGATGGAGATTTTGTATGTGTGTGTGAACATGGCTATGAAGGACGATTCTGTAACACATTTAGCATGTCTTATAGTAAGGCTTAGTTTTAATTTTCAATGTCCCGAAAGAGGCCCATCATTATGCCTGTTACACTTCGTTGTTCGATGTTCTTCACACTTCGTCACAATAGAATTGGAATAAAAATAAAGAAAACGTCTAATTTTTTGTCATAGAGCGATATCGGACCAGGTACATAAAATATATTGCCTTAAATTGACACAAATTTATAACGTTTGTCTTGTAATTAGAAAACGTATTTTCTGATCTCCCTTATACTGACGCATAAGCTCGGTTTGATAGCTTAATCAGAAACTTGAGATAAGATCCTTGGTGAATTAAGTTTAAATACGAATATTGTCATTTAAGATGCTTGTCAACCAGGTGGCTGAATATTTGTCGTGCATTTCAAATATATACTTTTTAAAATCATTAATTTTATCATTAATTGACTCTTTATCACATTTTGACGATACCATGTGTTTACTAACCAATTCAAAATATCGAACTCATTCATCAACATCGGAACCTTGTGAATTGTTTTGGTGCTTTAGATGTATCCGATTGTTACGACATACTTCACAAGAACTTGAGTAAAGGTAGCGGAGTATATAAAGTGAGACTTTGGAAAACACACAGGGAAATCGACGTGTATTGTGATATGGATACCGATGGAGGAGGATGGACGGTCAGTATCACTTTAGGGAGAGAGAAAGAGGGAAAGAGAGAGAGAGAGAGTAATTGTTTGTAGAGGTTTCAAACAGCATATGTATGTTATATACAATTTTAAACTGAGCTTAAGTAAAACTAATGTAAAAAGATATTAATGTAAATATTCCAAAACAATGGAACTGTTTATAAAACGTCATTACTAAATAAAAATAATACTGCCAATAAACATGACGACGACGACGATGATGATGATGATGATGATGATGATGATGATGATGATGATGATGATTATTATTATTATTATTATTATTATTATTATTATTATTATTATTATTATTATTATTATTATTATTATTATTATTATTAGCTTATCATAAGACACGTTTTTAATTTAGTAAGATCGGTCTCTTCTAAGAAAAGAGAAAAATAAATAGCAATATTGTTAAAAGCCTTTCATATATTGTATTGTGGACTTTTTATACATGCAAATCAATTTAACAACGTTTCTATACGAACTGTTTCAATATGTCTGAATATTGGTACATGTAATAGCACAATGAAATATCCGAAATATCAATGAATTTAGCTGCAACGCTTCTTGTAAGAAAAGCACTACATACTTTACGACAACATTTCTCGTGGAGCATTTTTTGTTGAGATAGATGAAAAGGGAACTTTGAAAGCCACCGAACACGACAAGTATGAAAATATTGCAGGCACAGTTTGATTAAGGCTGTATGTGGACAGTAGATAAAATTGTTACGATCGTAGAAATCCACTTAATATTTTAAAAAGTCGGAGAACTGTTCGCTTAATGGTTGTTGTTATGGAACCCATGAAAAAGGGTGTCCAAATTTTCAGTCCATACAACCAAAACACATCAAGAGATCGGTTAGATGTATCTACCATTGAAGTGTAAAAAACACTACTCAAATTTTGTTGTACAAAAATAAGTGAATGAAATGTATTAGTGTGTGTGGTATGGGTTAGAGCGAGAAATACACTCAACCAAAGTTCTAATTGGTCATCAACTTTATATATTTATAATGTACGCTAGTTTCGTTTTTTTTCCTACGTCAAGAGAAGTTGTAGAAAGAACTGTTTTGTCTGGAAATCAATTATCTAATGTCTTTTTAATATTTATTGATTGTTTTCTTAAATAAATCCAATACTATTTACTTACACCGAAGGATCAAAGTTAGAACAGTCTTTAATTGAAAGGGAGATAATTTTAAAAGGGAATTTATTTAAACAAATGTGCTGTTGATTAATAATGTACGTATTTTATGTTTTCCTACTAATGAGGGGTCCTATATAAACAAAACAAGTAATGAGGAGCAAACATCTGTTTGCTTGTCCTATTTATGCAAGAAATGCATTTTTAGCAAAATTAAGGAAAACTCTCGCCAATCTGTTCAAGCCAAGATTAAACCAAACGTTGATGACTTTTGTTGGCATATGATCATAAATAAAGATTAAATTCAATGTCATTCTAATAAAAAAAACGGACAAAAAGTGATCAATTAGAACTCTGGGTGAGTGTACATAGTCACAGTTGGCCAGGCGACTTACTACATTTTATTGCGTACAAGAAATCAAAATTGACAAACTTTTTCTTTGTTGATATAAGAATTATTTTCATGAGTTATTAATATATCAATCATTATAAATATATTTTTGAATACTTTAAAATAAAATTTTGTACTGATATATGTAACATGTGAAAAGCTATATTTATTCTGGCTTAGTTATGCGTGTAGTTTGAAAAAGACTTCTTTATAAAAATGCATTAAATATAAAATACAAATATGTCATTATCTATTAATCAGTTAAGAATTTACAATAATAAGTTAAACACTACAGCCAAGCGAAAGACAAAGAACGACGCAAAGAAACGCCTAAATTCTGTTGTTCGCTTGCTAGTTTTGGCCGCTGTTATGTAAACTTTTCAAACAGCTATCATGATATTTCAGGTGTTCCAGTCACGGTTTAATGGCTCTGTCGATTTCTACAGAAATTTTTCAGAGTACGAAAATGGTTTCGGCTCGTTGTATGGAGAATTTTGGTTAGGTAAGTATAACAAATTTGAACTAAGGTATCCCTTTACAAAAGAGTTAGTTTTCAGCAATTATAGATTTTTCTGCAATCATTTAAAGGTATGATCGGTGTCTTTATGAATGCGATTATGAAATAAAATTGTTCAGAGGCTCTTTGAGAGTTCCTGGCCTATGTTATTAAATAAATCTAATTAATTGTTAAACACAATAGTAGTAATAAAAAGACGCATAGTTATACTTGTATTTTGCATGTATCTCCAGTTGTATGAGTTAGGGTGAACAAGGTATGCTCGCTGTTAAGATACCGATCATACCTTAAAAGATCATACCTTAAAAGGATTGTAGAAAAATGTACAATTGCTGAAAACTAACTCTTTTATAAATGTGTATATTAGGAATCTCCACATGTACACAGTCAAAAGTAGATAATCTAAGAATATCAATTCCAAGAAAAGACACCCAAACAATTAACGAGAATTTACCGTCTTGGAACGGTCAATAGCAAACATTTTGAAACTGTGGGTTTTAACCAGGTTGTATGAATAGTATCTTCTTCAAGTCACATCTCCGTAGCTTTGTGGCTATTCCTGATATACATTGTACTACTGTAGGAGGACTCTGAGTGTGGCTATTCCTGATATACATGTACTACTGTAGGAGGACTCTGAGTGTGGCTATTCCTGATATACATGTACTACTGTAGGAGGACTCTGAGTGTGGCTATTCCTGATATACATGTACTACTGTAGGAGGACTCTGAGTGTGGCTATTCCTGATATACATGTACTACTGTAGGAGGACTCTGAGTGTGGCTATTCCTGATATACATGTACTACTGTAGGAGGACTCTGAGTGTGGCTATTCCTGATATACATGTACTACTGTAGGAGGACTCTGAGTGTGGCTATTTCTGATATACATTGTACTACTGTAGGAGGACTCTGAGTGTGGCTATTCCTGATATACATTGTACTACTGTAGGAGGACTCTGAGTGTGGCTATTCCTGATATACATGTACTACTGTAGGAGGACTCTGAGTGTGGCTATTCCTGATATACATGTACTACTGTAGGAGGACTCTGAGTGTGGCTATTCCTGATATACATTGTACTACTGTAGGAGGACTCTGAGTGTGGCTATTCCTGATATACATGTACTACTGTAGGAGGACTCTGAGTGTGGCTATTCCTGATATACATGTACTACTGTAGGAGGACTCTGAGTGTGGCTATTCCTGATATACATTGTACTACTGTAGGAGGACTCTGAGTGTGGCTATTCCTGATATACATTGTACTACTGTAGGAGGACTCTGAGTGTGGCTATTCCTGATATACATTGTACTACTGTAGGAGGACTCTGAGTGTGGCTATTCCTGATATACATGTACTACAGATTTTTATTATCGAAAATAAGTTTATTTGCTTTATTGACTTTGTAGAAACTAATGGTGTATTTTGGTACAAGAGGTTGTGAAGCAAGATATGAGTGTTATGTTAGAGGAAATATGACGTGACTCGGCAAAAAAAGAAAATGCGGAAATAAGTTATAGCTTAAAGGAGTTAAAGATAATCACCCAAGTCTAAAAGAGCCAAAAACTTAAATATTTAATAAGCAACAGTTCTAGGTGTGGTAACGGTCAACCTGAATGACATTCTGACAAAGTCCGTCATAGTGGCAAATACTGCTTTTTTTAACTTCGATTTACCTACTTTATGTACTTAACAAAACCATTATAAACTTATTTGGAATTCGGAAATAAAGTTTTTATTAGAATGAAACGTTTTGACCGGCAAAAATATGAATTGTAGAAACTATTTGAAAATAATATAAAACGTACCGTCCAATTCACCAAACGAGCATATGTGAACCCCATGTAGTAAAGTACTTGCTAAATGCTGGGAATCTCTCCGTCTAATTAGTAAGTACCGACCCTGTAAAGCCTTCTATACGGTATTTAACAAATCGGTTGTGTATATCACAAGATGCAATGACTTGTCACCTGCCTCCAGCATGATCTCTTCTCTCCGCCTAGTAAATATGAACCAGATCATCGCTTACTACATATTACAGGGTTATAGACCAAAACTTAAAACAAAATTCTAATCCTAGATTCAATCTTTCAAACAAAGAATCTATTTTTCCTTGAAAAACAAAATCAAGTTGGTTATACAAATTGTGTTTCGATGCGCAAAAGATTGAAAAGAGGGAAAAAATGTTTACTATTTTAATCGACAACGACTATGAGATAAAGTCTCTTAAAAGAGCAGTTTAAGTAAATTTATGCAGTCATTATTTGTTTACAAAAACCAACAGGTTTGACTAATGTACAAGAAATGGCGGCACAGAACAGGACCGAGCTGAGACTTGACCTCACCGCTGCTAACGGTAGTAGAGCCTTTGAAGTTTTTCAGAATTTTCGACTAGGACCCAACAATTATACGTTGTATATCGATAAAGGGACAGGCACTGCAGGTACAATTTTAATATTACCTTTATGGGGTGGGGATATTCGTCCGATGACATTTATGCGGAGGAAATTTATAAACGCAATGAAACGATTACGCTGGGTAGATATAGGAATATATCAATAATCTATAGTAGTAACAAATTTATACTGCTCGATTTTCTTGCTTTTACATATAGTAGTTATTATGAATTATATAGCTTATACGTACATTTAAATGGTAATTAAAGTATAAGTTGATGTCAGTTGTCCTCAAAATAGTTACAATTCTGTTACAAAAAAAAAAATGCCATTTACATGTTTAGGTGTAAATACTTATCTAGAACTATGCAAATGCAGCAAAAGTTTCATAAACTGAAGTTCTTTTATACTCTTGTGTATGTAAAAGACCCACAACAAAAATTTTTTTGCCGGATTGCACTATCTCAGCTTCGTATACCAAAGGCGTGGCCAGGACAACTTAAACAAGTGAAATTACATTAAAAAGAATGTCCACATTCAGCAGACATAGCCTCCCTTCACAACCAAAGATATTTAACATCCATCACATGTAATAGTTTACCTGGATTAACAAACAAATAAAGAATTTATTCCCATCTAGTAGAATTTGTTTCGAACTAATGGACTTGTATCCCACCGTACTTTAAATTCAAAGGAAATCTGCAATAATTCGCTCTTTGTTGTGCTGTATATGTACAGTACTTAAAAAGGTTTTGCGCACTTCGCCATTGCTTCGCTAAAGACAAACATGAAAAATATATTAAAAAATCTCTCAAACGGCACAATCCACTTCTATCAAACTTTGCACAAAAATGCTGTAAGTGTATGATTAGTTTGCAAACGTACATTAAGAAAAGTTAGAACAGTAGAGAAAAATAGTTAGACCTAACAAATCCGAAAAGTTCTATTTGCAATTTATCACAAAAAGGAAGCAACACAAAACTTCAATTCAAATGTCAACATGCGTGAAATGATACTGACAACAAATCTAAGGTCCTTTCAAAGATCTTTTAATTGTGAAGAGAGAAATCAACATTTATGTTTAGGTCATTCATTTTCGTGACCAGGAAATTAAAGGTCAAACATACTTTTACAATAACTCAAATTGTAATCATTTGAGACCAAAGGACCTAAGTTATCGTTGTTAGTATCTCATTTACTGTAACGGTCAAAATATTTCAACCTGTTTTTTTTTTCGTCCGTTATGATTACCGAGATTTATTGTTTAATGATGGAATTTTCTGTCAGTGAGTTATATTTTTGAAAATAAGTATATGTAACTGTGGCAATTTTGTTGTGGTTTTTTTTAAGATTTTTAAGAAACTTCCGTATATTGAAATTTAAGGGTTTTTTTACCAAAATGATAGCATTTATTTTTAAAATCACTCATATGAATTGTTTTCTAAGAACCACTATTTCTGCAGTGGAATAATGCTTATTTGTATAAAATATTATCCAAAAACTTAAAAAAATCTGTCTTTGAAATCGTTTACAAATCTCTTTTTTTTTCTATACAAAAATGACAAGTCTGGGAAAATAATTGCGAAAGTTCAAACAGTTCACGGTAAAAGAAAATGTGTATTTCAATTAAGCCTGTCTCACAAAGAACACGGTTAGGCACACGGTTCCAATACGGTATACCCGGTTATACACGGGTTGACTGGTAGGAGTATTGAGATTATACCGTGCCTGGGGATTAGTTAGTACGATTTAGACTCGAATGTAGCACGAGTATGTGCGGACAAAGCACGGATATACTCGGTCAAGAAGGTTTGTCACGGTTTGAACACGATTTGCAAACGATTTTCATACGATTGTTGTACGGTTCCAAGTACGCTCTAGTACGGTCTGATGCGGCCTAGTACGATTAAACACGACTTTTACTCGATTAACTGAACATTTACAGGGTTTACATACGATCCCAACGTCTTTTGTTCGAGTTATGCTCGAATTATCACACATTCGTGTATGGTTTGACTCGTTTTGATGGCTTGGCTTCATAAATTTTCTATCTTCCAACAGAGAAATTATGAAAATGGCAGATGGTAGAATTAGGGAATTAAAAATTATGATAAGACTGAAAGACATTGAGATTATTTTGGCCAGAACCTGAATCTCTGAGTATCTCGTCAGGTAGTGCCAGCGGGTCCTCCATCTCATCAGGGTCGCCAGGGTCAACAGGTTGAAGTGGTCGCAGGACCTTTGAGGTCCTTTTTGTATTCTCGCTGGGATAATCTTCCATGGTGGGGATTACTTTGGGACCTTCTTCTTTGGAGGTACAATGTTGCAAGTACTCTGCTGTTTCAAGGTGGCTGCAAGTAGCTGTGTTTTCTGTTTTGTTCAAGTGCTGTATGATCATACACGAGCTTTGTAGAGACCGTGTCTGGTCGTACTTGACCATGTATAATTCGTACTTGAACCGTATTGTTGGTAGGGCGATGGAATGAAACCGTATTGGTCATATGGCGATCGTATAATACCGTGTGTACACTCGTGTGAATCGTACGGTGATCGTGTGACATTCGAGTGTTAATCCGGTGTTGGATGTAGGACTCTGGAACGGTTTCACACGATTCCATACAATTTAAATACGACATTGACACGGTTGAGCTTACTCTTGGAGTGGACTTCATGTGCGGTTGTATTAATATGTGCTTGGTAATTAGAACATGAATTAGACCAAATTAAGCTTGCAAACAGTTACTACATCCATAGCTAAATACATTTATTTACTAAAATCTAGGTGGCAATAAGTATTTCCCCCAAATTTCATTTTTGAAATCTTAGCATGTTTTCGCCATTTGCAATGTTTGCGACCTCTTAAAAATCATGCACGGCTTTCACGGATACACTCGAATGACCCGAGTGTAACTCGGATAAGGTAACGGTTGGTTCGGTTGTATGTACGGTTTACACGGGTGGCAAGCCGTGTGTTCTGTGTGAGACAGGCTTTAGGTAGTGCAAATATATCACAAATATTGCAAGTTTTATTAAGTAGGACATTTTCCCATAAGGGGAAGTCTTCCAAATTGCATATGGTACAGTAAATATCACAGATACGTGTATATACTGTCATAGTGTTTGCAGTAGTGTCGCCTCTTTCCATTGTTATGCTCAATCCTTATCCAAAATAACATCTCTTTACCTGCGTGAGCGTGGGGGCATATGAACATTTATAAAGTGAATTTGTCAGTAATGTTTCTAATTATTTGAACGAACATTCGAACCATTATTTGTTAAGATTTCAAATAATTTTATATCAATAGGAATACGATATTTTTCGTATCTTGTATTTGTTTAAATTTGTTTTATAAATTGTTTATACAAAAACACGCCTTTATATATTTTTATTAAAAAAAACTTATTGTCTTCACAAAACAGGTGACGACGGCGATGGGTTATCTTACAACAATGGCTATGTATTTAGCACGTATGATCGCGACAATGAACATCAATGTGCCTACAATAAACATGGCGCATGGTGGTTTAGTTTTTGCACCCATGTTCATCTGAACGGGAAGTACACACCACCAGGAACATGGATAAGCGAAGCGGGAATTATATACAGAGGCTTTACAAGTGATATTTCTTTGAAGGCAACACAAATGAAGTTTAGACGTGTATAATGTACACTATTTTCATTTAAGGATTCAATCGATATTTGATGGTTTTCATTTGGGTATGGAAAACAGTTGGGTTGTTTAAATTGTGTGAAGACGCATACTTTAAACAATCCAATTGTTTTCATACCCAAATGAAAACCATCAAATATCGATTTAATCCTTATATTTAAACACATACATACTCCCTTTAATACTGAAATTATTAAAAGAATTCGTGATATTACGGCTTTTCAATGGCTGTTGGAACAGCAACATTGACGACATGGTGAATGACGAGTCGCTTTTTGGAGCAACTCGTGGCAAAACGTGCGTGCTTGGCAACGTCACACGTCAAAACATATTGCAACGTCCAATAAATTGTGAAAGGTTCTACTATAGCTACGCCTTTTAAATTATTACGTCACACTGTTTACCATTAGAAATTATGAGTCCTTAAATGAATAAGACTTCATCGTAGAGGACGAAGTTGATGTGTAAATATTAAGTTGTAATCTTAAAGCTGTAGTTTTAATAATGTTGTGTTGCCTAGTATGTCTTAGATACAGAAAGAAGACCTATGTATAAAATGATTTCGAATAAAAAGAAAAAAAAATTGTTTTTGGTTATGGTCAGGGCTCAATATTTTCATTTTAAGTAATGTTTATAAATTTCGGTATTTTTAACAAGCGCAGTCTTAGTTTTATTTAAAAATATGACCAAATTGACCAACACTAATTATTAAGTATGTTCTCTTACGTCCGTATATAAACTGATTATTACAAAAATATGTTAAATGGTTTCGTGTTGGAGTTTAATTCAACATTTTATGGATTCTCATCATGGTTTTAAAATAATTATCACTAAAAGTGTATTTCTGTAACAAAGACGCTTGATTAGTACATCACCATATCAATGCCCGGAGCAGAATTGTGTGACGTCACGCCGGACGGTGAAAGTAAAAAGTAGTAAAACAAGTTTAAAATTTAACCTAGGCAAAATTGAACGCTTTCCGAGTGACTGATTCCCGAGTACGTTACTGTTTAACTAGATTTAAGACTCTCTCGTAGTATGATTTTCTTTTGCTTTTTTTAAATTTCTCACAGTTTAGGGTAAAAATAAAATTGAATTACTGTCTTCCTAGGCAGGCTCTTCTCTGAAAACATACATATAAACATACGTATTAGGAACGTAGTTTTATTTGCAATGCAATCACCTGAAGTTGATACATGTATTATTGACAACACGTTCCGGATATTTCTTTTGAAATAGTTACAGTTAAGAATAAATGCACCAACCTTGAAGTTATCGATGTGTCTTGTACTCGAAACGTTTTAAACTTCGTCAACAGCGTGATAAACGCTGCTTGCAGTTGGTCACAAAGATCTGTCATGCGAGAAATTGCGCGGTTTGATAATTTCTTTGGTGATATGTAGACTAAAAAATAAATACATGTATGTCAATTTAATGTAATCAGATACAAATTATTAATTATATGCATTATGCTTTGCGACTGATGTAGTAATGCGTCTTGGACGGATTGGTGCACGTTTTTGATGGAAAACTGGATACTTTTTAAACATAAAAAATATGTTAATTTAATGTTATCAGATACCGGTCTTTTTTAGCATGCATTCTGCTTTAAGTCTGATGTTATAATGCGTCTAGGACTGTTGCACGTGTTTAATGGAACAATTAAACAAACAATAAAATAACTAATAAATACAGTAATCACTTTTAATCTTGGGGTCGTAAAAAAATAATTAAAACTAAAATAGTTCGTGTCCCAAATTTAGGGACAACAAAATTTTGTTTCTAAATGTGTCATTAATCATAAAGACACAAAACAATACCAATCCAAATAGTATCCCAAAATATACAGAGACGCTAAAATGAATTGATTTAATGAACAAATGGAGTTCCAATATAAATGCTGTCTCAAGACTTAGTGTAATTACAGTAAGAAGAGAAATAGGAATAGAAGAAAAGGGAACTTTGAAAGCCACCGAACACGACAAATATGAAAGTACTGCAGGCTCGGTTTGATTGAGCCTGTTCATGGGCAGTAATGGGAATGCTTATTACTGCCCACGCCGCCTAGCCCCGTGTTGAGCGCAACTCAGTAATTACACCATTAAATAGTACAATTTCGATCCATCCCAAACGATGGTATGCATATGGCGGTGAACATGGAACCTTCAATGATGTATTTTCAGATTAATACCATTCCATGTTTAGCGGCGTATGGTCCCCAGATAAAATAATGGGTTTGCCCTAAACGAGAAAACAATGGGCGGAACTAAACAGAATAGAATTTTGACAGGTGATCTTAGAATACAAATCCTGCATATCACAGACTACGCCAAATGCAAAATTTAAAAAGCAGGAAGTAGGAGTAAATCAGAGAACACAGTCTCCCACAAATAAGATGAAAGAGGTTTTAAAAAGATGAAAATGGAATTTTTGAACCAACTGAACACGATAAATACGAAACTATTGCAGGCTTGGGCTGGATGTTATAAAACTGAGCATGGAAACCAGTCTCAAATGTCAAGCATCTGATTGGCTGAAATGGCGACTGTCACCATTTCAGCCAATCTGATGCTTGAGATTTGAGACGGGTTTCCAATCTCAGCTTTATAACCTTCAGGCCTAATTATTTAAACTCATGAAAACCTGTCTCAGATCTCAAGCTTCCTGGACATTGGTAAGTCTGAGACTCTGCTTAAATATAACCAATCAGAAAGTTGTTTCTGCAATTTCTTTACAGATTATTAAATAATCAAACAAAATAGTAGGTGTGCTAATCACGTTTTCAATGAATTTTACCTTAGTTTCTAGTAGGTAAATATTTAATTACATAATTAAAAGAGAACTTTATATTTTTGAGTACATTTATTCCGTCTAGACATTACTGCTAAAAATAACATCAACCAACATAAAAGAATACTTAAAAACGTATTCCCGCTTTTTCAATAATTAAATTGTTATCATGTATTTAAATAGGTTGTCTAAGTATGTTCCCAGGTAAAAAGCAATTCCCCAGCAGTTCAACAATAGCCGACAGTCACCTACATGTATATGCCAAAAAGAATTTTTCTTTCTCGATATACGTTTAAACACGCCATTTGGAACATACGAGCTCAAAGAGAGAATAACTTGATTTATTTTTCTTTTCAAATTTATGGACTTGAGGCTGTTATTATATATTTTTAATGATTTACGTAATCTTTAGAGAAAACAGCTTGGCAGGTTAGGAGATCGGCATGATTTTATACATTTGTCCCGAAACTTAAAAAACAAAACGGAGGTCGATAGAAAATTTAAAAGTAATATAATATCGCGACCAACTACTGATTCTTGTTTGTTCTTTTTAATTCGCCGTGTTTACAAAATAAAAATAAAGTTTAAGTCAGAAATAAACAGAAACTCATAAAATATTATGCAAGGCCATAATTTTAGTAAAAATTAATGAGAAATGCGATTGGTGTTTAAAACCTAACGATGATATTCCAACAACAACCGGTATTCGTATTAGTTATAATAGTATGATAACCATAGCAACCAGTAAGAAAGTAAATGTTATATCAAATGGTATTTAACAAGTACTTTAGAAGGCGGGGCTGTGAAATTATAGCTTGGGGATCATAAGCTTGTCTTATTAATAGATGCCCCGAGACCGACACTGTAAGTCTCAACATTGTTATTTATGACATCTAATGGAAAAGCTTACTGGCTAAAACTTCTTATGTTATTTCGGTATGTTATCAGGCTAAAACGAATTTTGAATAGTGTCAAAGGCTGATCAAACGACTGAGACTTATATTCTTTGTGTACTCAAATTAGTGCCTAATGAAAGTTTGAATTTCGTTTAATTAAAATGAAATCGTTTTTCTAAAATATCGGGATTGAGTATTATTTCAAAAACAAGATTGTTTTTTGTTTAATTTGGCAATTATTTTAGAACTATTACAGAGCAAAACATACATGTATCACATGTATGCAGTACGATGATAACTGAATAAAAATGTCTTAATACAGTAACTGTGTATACAAACATAATACATGTATGTTGATCGTCAACTGGAGATTTCAAGTTTTATCAATAAAGGTAGAGGAAAGAAAGAGAGGAGTGGGGGCACCGACAAATTTCAAGGCAAAGGTATGTATAAAAAGACATAAATGGTAATTGTTGGCGAATATTATTTACATAGTCCAGTTGATTTGTAAGAACGACTTTAATCAATGAAGGCATTGAACAGTTAGTTTACTTTTGTATTTATTTCTAATGGTCTAATCCATATAATAGTGAGTGTACTTATTTCAGTAATAGTCCATAATGGCGAACCTAAACCGACCTTTTATAAGGTGTCTTAATAAATTAAGTATTTAGACATTTTCCGGAAGGTCACATCTCATTGATCGAACTTTTTTATAGCTAACAACCTGCATCTTCGTATCGCCCTTATATTCACCAGGACTTGTTAGCGCCGTCCCGTCAAGTAAGAACTTGGATTAAGGCAAGGTTATAAATTATTAAGTAGTGAGAGTGCGATTTAATGCTATTGTTATGTCATCTGTTGAACTAAATATTTTCTTTAACGTGCTTATAACGGATCGGAAGTCAATGCGATATGATCGTGTTTTAACGAATTACTGTTAAATAAAACAAGATCACAGCTGAATGAATGGTCATACCTTGGGGGAATGTATGTGGTCAGCAAAAACAACAGGATATCATTTGAAGAAAACTGTACTTTATATAAACGTACATTATATTTTTGAAGTTGGCAAATGTGCAGCACGAATTCATACAAAAAGCTATACATTATTATTCTGGTTGGATTCTTATTTTATGTTTCATTACATTTAAGTCAAAATCAGGAAGTGGCGTATTTACAACAATTAACCGGAAACAAAGTGTGCACTTTGACAACTCTTGTTGAAAACTTTATTAAAAATGAAACTTGGTTTCCGGTGGATGATGAAAATGTGGTGTTTGTGTTTTCTGCTTACTATGTCGCGCAAAGAAAAAGGATTTACGTGATTGGAGCGCGGTTAAGACACATCACAGATCCAACATGTCTACTTACGTACGTTAGCAGTAACACAACTGCCGTTAATATTACCGTAGAAACTAAAGCGGAAATAAATATGGAGCAGGAAGGAAAGCCAAATAAGTGAGTAAAACAATTATCTACTAGAAAGCATTCGTTTATTCTGCTTAATTCATTCGAAAATTAGTAGATCTTCTTTGCAAACACTGATTACTAAGAATCCGTTCATATTCGTGTCTACTAAATTTCGTGGATTTCGCGTGCAGATCGATCCGCGAATTCAAAATCACCACGAAACATAGAATGAACATAAGCATGGATACGGAAATTGAGACCAACGAATTTAAAAACCCGCAAAAAGGTGTCTAGCGGAAAGATACAAAACTTATAATCACGAATATGAATGCATTTACAGAAATACATTTTTAGCGAAAAGAGTAAACGGGACGAGGCCATTAATATTTCACGTTTCATCAAATTTCCCGGCATTAATATTAAAATCAAATGTCTATAATGTGTTAAAAATACACAACATAGGCAAATACAATGTATGTGAGTATAATGGTCTGTCACGTGACTGCCTCGTTATCGGTAACGAACTTTACAAGGTCTTAAAGTATACAAAAGAATACCCGCATTCAATACTTAATAGATTATGTCATGTACGATAATCTGAGAGATTTACTTCATCATAAGATTGAATACGAAAATTTATATCTAAAAAGGTTTAAGCTTAAAATGTCGATTCTTTTCTTTCTAATAACCAATAAAAACACAAAAGGTTACGAATGTTGGCCGTAGGGCATTGGTGAAATCTAGCAAGTGAAGGTCCTCTTAATCAATGACTGCGAAAGTAGCATATAAAACAAATATATAACACTTAAAGCCACAATAAACGATCCGAAAAACGCCCAAAACATGCTGTAAATCAATAAGATAATACCCTTTTCTTATTGTAAGGTTTATTTTTTGTGTTATTATTCATACAGGTGAAATCTAAAATGTTTTAATAAATAAAAAAATATGCTGTTTGGCAAGTTTATTGTGGCTTTAAGTTAAACTGAAAAAAAATCAATAAAACAATGACTGAATCTGGTTGAAATACAATTGTCAAATCGTTTTCAATTATGTACTGCACTACACACGTGTAGCAATTTTTTCACGAAAAATAAGTAGCATTTAGCAAAAATTTTTAAACGTCTTCTAGTCAACGATTATTTTAATTTAATAAAATTGTCAATACATGTAAATAAATATGTCCTCGAGTCAGTCGTATTAGCCATCGGCCTTCTGCCTCGGGCCAATACGACTGCCCTCGGACAAATAACAGGGCCAATACCGAATCACTTATTTATTAACATATAGTAATGCTCTCAAGATGGGCTGATTAACGTTTAAAAAAGGTGTGTGTGCAGTTAATACATGCAACAGACATTACTTATTTATTTTTAATTTTCTTTTATTTTATAAGGTACACATCTACTGTACTTGAGTGCAGAGTAAATACCAACGAGGTTCCAGCATTTGTATCCATAGTAACAACGCCCTGTCAACCACGTCGCATCTTACTTCCGGTGAAAGATGTAACCCCTGTCGACCAGTACCAGTACACATTCACTGTTTGTTTATCGCCACTATTTGGTTTCACCAGCTCTTTCAGACTTGTCGAATGGATTGAACTGAACAAAATTCTAGGTGCAAACAAATTTAGAATTTATGTTTTTTCAACTTCTCCGAATGTGAATCAGGTACTTAAGTATTATTCCTCCCTAGGCCAAGCGGATGTGATCGGCTGGAGACCGGAAGTGAATGGGGAAGCTCTTCAAATAAACTATAGGGCACAGACCTCCTCCCTGATCGACTGCCTGTACAGAAGTAAACGCGATTCCGAATTCGTAGTCAACCTTGACCTTGACGAATTTATTATTCCCCATGCAAAAGATATAAATAACTGGACAAGCATGATAAGATTGATAGAAACATCAAGAAAGCCTTTTTGGTCTGAAGCCGTTTCACTTATAAGCAAACCTTATAATGCGTATGTATTCCGAAGCGCGTTTTTCACAACAAACTTTTATTATAAACGTATTAGAGACGAGGCGTCGGACAAAGCATTACTTGAACGACTTAGATTTGTTACTCTCAGCATTTTGGATCGTGAACAAAGAATCTTTCCTGTATCAACGCGAACAAAGTATATCACTCGCACTGCAGATGTTGACTTCATGTTTATTCATAAACCAGAAACAAGTTATGCTAAAGTACAAACCGATATAGGGTTGCTTCATCACTACCGAAGCACCATCCATGAAGATGAAAAAGATAAATTTGGTGGTCGTGTGATAGACTTAACGATTAAAGAGAAATTTGGTTTGGAATTGAGGAAGAGAATAGATATGGTCTGGAAAGAAATATTGAACACTGAGATGGTATATGGCGATCGCTTCACATTCAGTTGACGTCATGGTAGCATACAGTGATTTCTATGGATTTTAGCTTGTTTATAAAAATGCTGAGTCCATAACGGATAATGGACTGAGGTCACTACAAGTGCTCATGAAAAGAAATAGTGTAACATACCATGACCTACGTTTGTATGTGTAATGCCATGCAAATGGAATTAATTTATCATTTTTCATTTAGTCTTGAATTATCTTTTTTTTTAAATAATCGATGCTATTACATTTCCCAAGCTGCTTTAACAATGATAATGTTGGTCATTTAATGTTTACTTATTAAATGTTTAAACTTTCATAATGAAATGAACAACGGTAGCTACTTTTCATTATGCCGTTTTGGATTTACATAGTGTTTAATAATACATAACATTTAACCTGTCGACTTTACAGTGTCTTTTGACATTTTATTACTTATACAATCCACATGTTTGCCTTATTTATATTAAATTCAATAAAATAAACCATCTTAATTTGATTGTTCAATAATTTTGTAATGTCGATAGTTTGACAGTCACGTTACAGAAAAGTTAATTCAAATAGCGTTTATAAGAAAACAGTTTTAAATACATGTACTACTATTTGATTTAGACATTTTTTTCATTAGATCATTCTTGGTTATATACACTTAAATATCACGTGACTGTCTACTTATTCATAATCAGTTATAGCATTGATTTGTTCCTACGTCGATGAATAAATACCCGTGGAAACATAAATGACAAATGCAATTTTAATTAATGTTGTTTATTCTAAACATAGTCCAATGCTATAAAACTTGAGATTGAACTCCGTGCTCAAAACTCGAAATTATATTTCTTTTTTGCTTTCAAGAAAAAGAAACGACTGATGTTATTAACTTTTAATACGACATTTAAATGCATTTTAGTACGCAAATAAAGCAATTCGTGAGCAGTGAAAATAGGTAATTTCACTCCTATGCCCAAGGTTATAAAGCTGAGCATGGAGACCAGTTTCAAATCTCAAGCATCTCTTTGAGAATAAAACTGAGATTTGAGCATGGAGTTCGACCTCAAGATTTATTACCTTGGCCATGATTTTCTTGAGATTGACGAATGTCTTTGTTCTTGCAGGCGGTGGGCGACTTGGACGATAACAAAGCATAGTATAGCGTAACGAAACGCTTTTCAACATAATTTTATTCGTGTAAAACAGCATACAATATCCTTTAAGAAACAAAGTGCATTTATAAGTGAATAAGACATTGTGCATAATAGATACTCATGAATGATTTTAGCATCTGTGCCTCAGTTCATAAAACTAACTCTGGAGATCAGTCTCAAATCTCAAATCTCAAGAATCTGATTGGCTGAAATAGCGACATGTCGCCATTGCAGCCAATCATGTCCTTTAGATTTGAAACTGACCTCGAAACTTAGTTTTATGAACTTGGGCCTTTGTCTTCATCTACCAGAATGAACAATTCGTCAGATTAGTAAACTACACAGTATAGTGTTCTGATTCGGTATCACTGTAGCTGGATGTGTTCTATGCGAAGGCAGAACTCCAAAATAAATTCTCGCCGCTGTTCTATTTATAACAAGCATGACATTCTTACGCCATATACAAATGCGTGAGATTTGAGACAAGTCTCCAGCTAGTTATATGATCTTTGGCCCTGCTCTCGACTTCAGGCGCATCACCTGTCATGGTTTGTTTTTGTCATCAGTTTTTGGTTATAAGAATTCTGAAGTTTGATCATTGAAATGGTTTGAAGAGTTAACCCTAAAAACGTTTGTTTCAAAATTTCTGACCTTTAAACGGTACATGTGACATTTATTTTTGAGGTAGATCGTAATTTGTTAACCTGTTATACCTTCAACATCTTTGTTGAGTTTTGATCCCAAAGCTGTGCTCTGAACGCAAGACATTTGCACATAGGTCGCTCAAAAAACCTGGTTGAGATCAACCAGTCCCAAATTCTTTTGCAACTGAACATATCAAGGGAATAGCCTCTCAGGTTTTCACCTGCATTAATTGATTGTGGTGTCTTATTTGTAATTTCCATTTTATGAATAAATGTTCTTTTTTCTCTGCGTTTTAACTGTGTTTAGAGACTGTTTCTGTGAGAATAGGCATTATCAGGACGATTCAAAAATAATTTGGAAAGTATAAAGTATGAAGTTGAAAAATGTTGAATACTGGAAGTGTTTGTATCGTGGTATGAGTCTTAAAACGATTTTGGGAGTGTTGTATTCTTATTGCTCTGTTAACATGAGGGTCTAGGAGAAAATAAATGGAAAAATGAAATATGAAATTAACTAGTATTTTAATCGGGATACCGGGTATTTCAACTGGTATGTACAAGTTATTATCACATACCTTCCGGTGTGGGAGTGTAATAACACCCGTTATATATTTTCGATATATAACTAGTTATATATCGCTGCCGAATCACTATTCATCCGCGTTATCAGCGATTAAAACAAATTTATGAAAATGACTTACTTTTGAAATCTGACCCCTTCAGGCAAGCAATCAACTGCTATAAGGAGCTTAAGCATCCCTTATATTGATAATATTCACGGAAAATATAACTTTCTGACACTTGTTTACACCGTAAGATAGCAATAGGAAAGTCCGTGATGAAATTCAACAACAGCAACAAAGCCATTTTCATTTCGTTTAAATCGAAAACAAAAATGACCCAGACGCTGACATCGTTTTCAGAACATCGTCGGTGTGATCTTACAACATCCCTGAAACAAAATAAAAACACCAGAACCATATTTTTAATCCAAAGTACGAGTTTATATCCAGCAAATTTTAATGTTGTCATATGCCGCTTTGAAAGTTTACACAAATGACGTCATACAGTAGATCAATTTAATTAATAAAACACAACTTCAGAAGCCTATAACTGATAGATTCTTTTAATATCTAGACTCTAGCGCAGTTACATGTGATTTTATTTTTTATATTTACTTATTTTGGCAAATGGGTAAACGGTAGGATAAATTCTTTGGGGACTAGCTTGTGTATCATCCGATACGACCGAATTACACACGTTTTGACATCGCTCTACTAGGCGATAGAAAGGAACAATTAATGGATTTTGCTTGTTTTTTCAGGGTATGTGATAAATAGAATACATCATTCGTGATCATTTTATACTGAAATTATTAAACTCGTCATCTAAATCGATATAAAACTCGGCAAAAGCCTCGTTTTATATCGATTTAGATGACTCGTTTAATAATTTCAGTATAAAATGATCACTCATATTGTATCCTCTATATATACTCTATTTAAATAATGAAATAAAATTAAATCACATAATCATGTTAAGGGTGTTAAACTTTGACAGGACTGTGTATTCGTGGCTGATTTACCGTTCGTACTTGGAGGTATGGAGAAATAGATATAGTTCTCCAAAACGTTTGCGTTTTATTTGAATTTTGAAGAAGTGTTTGAATCTACATGTAGTGAGAAAAATAATCAATGATTGGTATTCGTCGATGATCACACTATCCCAACCCTTGGCCTATGCTTTCGTGACAGAAACTCGGCACAGCCTCATCTCTGAAACAGTCCCATTTCCGGCACAGCCTCATTTCCCTCTGGAAAGCATTACCCTCTGGTTGGGTAATCTTGATCGTCGCCGAATACCAACAATAGATTGTTATTATCGTTCAACTCCCTATACGTATAACTGGGACAGGTCACGGAAAAAAGGTGTATTCGTTGGTATTTTTGAAATTATAATTGTCATTAAATTTGTAAAGAAACTTGCAATCACTTATTTCTAACTACACTTAAACAATGATCTGACATGTACTACACCCATCATAGTTTTGTTAAATTTCTCAGCATGGATTCGGGATTTACTTTTCAAACTTAAAAGTAATAAGATACACCATTTTCACTTCTTT
Source organism: Corbicula japonica (assembly GCA_038501625.1). NCBI lineage: Eukaryota > Metazoa > Mollusca > Bivalvia > Venerida > Cyrenidae > Corbicula > Corbicula japonica. The sequence goes on from JAZAYU010001008.1 coordinate 52,495, forward strand.
TCATTAAAAGTCATGGTATTTTCTACATGCGTTTAGAAATCCCCGACATTTAATCAAGGTACTAGGGGTTTAACCAAACGTCACAAAATCGTTGCGATCATATTCTCCGCTAATGAAAATTGTTTATATATATATTTTTAAATTACTTTGAAAAATGAAAATCTGAAATAATGCGTTTGCTGTTTCATCATGTACATGTACATGTACTCAGAAGATTTTTCAGCAGTTTTTGGCGGTTTTAGTTTATCCTCTTTACAAAAAGTACGGTAAATTTTGTGACTTGGTTTTACCCTAAACTCAAAAAATGTCCTTAGTTTGAGAATACAAGGGGTTGTATGGGATTTCATAAAAAGAAGTGAAATGGTGTACATATAATGTTTCAAATTTGAATATTGTACTCTAATTCAAAGCGGAAAAGATGAAATAATATCATCTGTGTAGTTAGAACAATGTTAAAGTGTATCTGTTTTTTTTCTAGCATAGTTTGATTACATGATGTTAATATTACGGCACTTTCATATTAAGCAATGTCATCTGCTCAACATTTTGACGTCACACCTCAGATTGACGCCAGTCATTCGAAAAAAAAACGAAGACATCTTTTCTCGAGACAACAATTGTATGGTACATGTACAACATTGGTGGTAGGAGAAATGTGTAAAGTTTCAATCGGAAAACACTTTTTCCTCATAGCTCGGTTTTAAAATATCAGCAGTTCGTATATAGAAGACATAAAAGGGTCTCTAATTGTGTGCAATTTAATCTTCTAGTAGTACAGTATATTATGAATGGATCTACACTGGTTCTACATCATAGCAAACGAGAAGAATCTTAAATATATAAACCGTTAACGTTACTGTATAGACAAACATTAAAACCAAACGAAATAGCAAAATCATGCAGCGAACCTAATAAGAATAAACCTTATGTGGGCTAAGTGGTTTCTTTGAAATCGTCGGATTCGTTGAAACACATTTCTTCTCCGTCGGAGCTGAAGGGAGAAGCTTGTCAAACTAAGTATATATTTGTGTTGAATGTCTGTTTACCGCGAAAACTATAATCAAAAGTACATTTCGACAATGGTTCGGAAAACAAGCGCAAATAACTCCGTAAATTTAATGAAAATGAATAAGGTTTTTCTTCTTCCGTTCCTGCTTTTAATATTTGACGTCTGCTGACGTCGAGATAATATGACGTCGCTATACACGTTCATTCTATATCACCAAGCGTTAACGAAACAAAATTGTAGCGACACAATTTTACCGAAACATTTAAGATATAAAAAATGGGAAATTGCCTAGAAAAGAAAGGAAAGTGCAAGCGTAATGTCGCGGCGCAGGCGTCGGATGAGGATGTGAGAGGATTTCACGCGCCACTCCACGACCTGGTCGCAATTTAGTAAATCAGACTGATATGGAAATGCAACTTGAGGACAGTAAGAGCTGTGTTTGTTCTTCATTTAATGCCCTGGTAAAAATTTAAATATTAAAAGTAAAGACTACATGTAGATAGGAAAAGTACAAATCAACACCTTGTCTGAATCATATCACCGAGAAATAATTATTAATGATAACAAACAATTACCGGATAAACAATAAAAATATACACAATATATCATGTACTGACAGAAAATGCGTTTTTTTAATATTTAAATACGTAGGCTCTCAAGAAAATATTTCTTAAACTAATTGGTATAGTTTTGTAATTGTGTCTATATTTACTTACAATTTCGAATAAAATTAAATGTCGTTTTCTTCACAAAACAGGAGACAGCTACAACGGATTATTGTTCAACAACGGCGAAGCCTTTTATACTTATGACTGTGACAATAAAAATAAATGAGACGGTGTCAAACATGGCGCATGGTGGTTCCAAAAATGCCTATGTTGATAATACGTAAATGGTATTTTTACATACTGGATAAGGGTTTGCGCGTGTTCTACCTGAAAAAAAAGTCTTACCCTTTCCTAGAAAAAGATAACGTTTGCGAGCATACAATAGTGACGTCTCCTCTTTTTTTGACAACATTTAGAAAAAAGGTTCGTTAAGGTTATCAAAAAGAAAAGGTGTGCAATAACAAGTATTATGTATGAGACAATAGGTTGCGATAAAATTGTGTGAACTGTTTCGGTGGTAACTCGGGCAGAACTTGTTTTCGTAGATCACCTTTCTAGAAGAATCACTGTTTTTCTCACCTCTATCGCACACACATGCAAGATACTTGTAATAATAATAATAATAATAATAATAATATTAATAATAATTATAATAATAATAAAATCATAATAATAATAAAAAAATAATGTCAATTTATCTTTAAAGTGACGAGTATTGTTAGTCTGCATATATGTTAAATTGTACTGTTTACTGATGTAAATATTGAGTTGCGCTCAGCCCGAAGTCTAGGGAAGTTGTATATGCAGTTCCATTACTGCCCATGAAATGGCTCGATCAAACCGAGATGAGTATATTGGAAGACTTTCAAATAGTTTACGCAAGTCAATGAACAATTCTTCATAGATCAACGTCTGTACTCTTTACTTGTTGTACAAATTGAGTCGCAGTAATGACAGACATGAACTGGCTCAATAAAACCGAGCCTGTAATATTTTTATATTAACGTAATTGGTGGCTTCCAAAGTTCCATGTTGTCTAGTTCAGTATTAAACGAGTCAAAGCGTTGTTTGTGCAGTGTTGCGGCTGTTACATTTCACCCCGTACAATTATCAAGTAATGTTATAAATGTCGCCCTTTATATATACTAGCCCAAATTTCTAAACCGCCACCTAATGTAAGTGGAATTTTCTAAGTCGTCTTGTAAGCTTTTCTCAAGAAAATTGGGATGAAGAATAATGTATATAAGTCACATACACATCAGTTTAATTATTTTATTAAAACATAATGATGTGTGTGTGTTTTATATTCTTTATTCTACATCACAATTTTCTTAAGAAAAGCTTACAAGACGACTAAGAAAATTCCACTTATATTAGGTGGCGGTTTAGAAATTTGGGCTAGTATATAATCCCAATTCCAAACGAATTCGGCGGCAGCGCCTAGCCTGTCATGCAAGAGACATTAGTACTACACACTACTGACCATTCCCCCACCCCCACCCACCCCCCACCCAAAAAAAAAAAACAAAAAACAAAAAAACAAAAAACGAAAAGAAAAGAATATTAGTTCAAGTAAGCCTAAATGGTGCCACCCACAATGATTGACATTCAGGCTTGAAATTAGAATGTTATCATCAAGGATAGTAATTGAACTGATAACTATTCTGACGTAAAGTAAGGCCGTTGAACTTAATACATATATATTTATCTGACTGCAATATTCTAGTTTGCACTGAGACTGTGTAATTGTTTTCAATGCAGAGTGGACAGTAATAAGTATTTCTAGAACTGCCCATTAACAGGCATTATCAAACCAAGCCTCAAATAGTTTGGTTATTTTTTTATATTTGGTGGCTTTCCAAGTTCCTTATTCATCAAATTAAATGTGTCAGTAGCAGTGTTTGTGCCAAGTGGCGGTGCCGAGTTGCAAATGTAAAAACAACCACCAGGTCCATTCAGTCTGTGATCTTACCAATTTCGCTCGTTAATCAGCGTTGATCACGATAGAAATATTTGCTTAAACATTGAGTTGTGATGAATCTGGAGGTAGGCAGCGTGTAGTTTTATGTATCTTCATTACAACCTATAAACATGCTGAATAAAACCATTGTGTTCTTGCTGATTTGTCTCCAGTGGCTCCGGTCTAGGTAAGGTCATTAAGTACCCGTATTTTTGTTGGTCAATGCCGTTCGCTCCTTATGTTTAGTATTTTTCGCGTGCTTCTGTATGCAACATAGAACCTGGTTCCAATCCACAGTGGCAAATTGTTTTTTCTTCCAGTAATTGTTCCAAGGCGGTTATTGCTCTGATTCTCATTTTCGTTAATTTTCTGTGGTGTGTATTTTGAAATTGATAATTTTATAAACCATGCTCTCTTTTTCTCCTTTTTTACGTTTTAGTTGTATGGGGAGGCTATGTCTTCTGGATTTATTTCCAAATTGCTGATACTGTATATCAGCATTACTTTTCGATGTGGCGGTGGTGTAGCCTGTTCCCAGTATGATTCAAGATCTTCAGTTTTCTTCGATCTAAATGTTTATTTTTCAATTGAGATAGCACAACAGGGCCCGAGATAATAACACAAAAACTGGTGATCAGTTTCAAATCTCGAGGATCTGATTGGCTGAAATGGCGGTCAGTCGCCATTTCAGCCAATCAGATCCTTGAGACTGGTATCCAATCCCAATTTTATCTTGGGCCAATGTCTACGTGACAAAGTCAATGATATCTGTCGTTTGTTCCTTATCTTACACAAAACGAAGGATAAATCACTTAGTAAACCGGATTTCATAAGGTAAGATGTTTCAATAGTTTAATAGGACTTTTATTATAACGTTTACAGAGTTGTGAAAGTACCATAATTACATTAATTAAGGCCATATAAAAGTGCATTGAATATGGAAATAAATGACATTTATTGTTTAATGATATGCGCTACCAAAAACTCCATTTTAAGCAGAACTAGTTTTTATAATCTGATTGCTGGTGTTGTTTGAATTATATGACAATGTCTGTTTGAGATGTTATAAATATGGAATAATATATGTCCGAAATCTCAGTTAAACCTTTAAAATTCAAGAATAGAAATATGAGTTCTTGCAAAAACCTCTTCAAAGACATGATATGTCGATCATGACGAAAACTGTGTAAAAATCTTCTCCATTGTTTTCTTTTGCAGATGTGTGTACACTTATGGATATCATTTTTATTTAATATAATAAATTTTCTAACAGATAGTGACATCACCTTTTTGTTTCTAATAGTTTCTAATATAAACATTATTTCTAGTTTTACTGGAAAATATTTCGTTCACAGATGAAAAAAATATTGCTGGTGTTGCTCGTATTCGTCTCTCTGCAAAGCATAGGTAAGGAACTTTGCCTAAATATCATAAAACGTGTAATACAAGCAATTAGAGTAAAGAAATCATAATGTTAAAAATAACTGTAAAAGGACCGTGACAGTTCTGTTTTAAACGGTCTGCGGAAATGATAAATGACATGGAGTGTTAAAAACACGCGTTTAAGTTACAAAAACTTCCCATTTTGGTTTCTATAAAAGAACAATCAAGTATATTTTGACTTGATAAATTGACTCTTAACCATTTACATCTTCGGCACAGTTAAATTTAAGGACACACAATTTAAGATAAAGCCTGAGATAATCTCCAGCCGTCGAACATTCTCAATGACGTGAAGTGTGTACAACGTATATAGCGCAACGTGAGTATCGCTTTATGAACTTAGGCTGATTTACTCTTATGACAAAACTGACTTTTTGGAAGATACGAATGTTAACGATTGCCACTCTGCACTGGTAGCGTTATTGTGATGTGATATACTGTCTCCGACTGGGAATCGAACCAGCAATGTCAGGGCGACAGCGCCATGCTACATGCAACCTGGCCATTGCAGCAATAACTTATTTTAAGAACGAAAATTTGCATTTCTACAAAGAAAAATAATGTTTCAGAAATTTGTCCCAAACCGGAATCGAATCGGTAAACAACTGATAAGAAGTACTGAAATCTGTATTTGTGAACTAGTTTGTTAAGGTATTGCAAACCTCGCGATTGCTTTGCCTTATACAAAAGAGAAAAACATAGAAAACCTCACAAACGACACAATGCATTGCCATGAAACTTTGCACAAATAAATGCTATAAGTGTATGAATATTTTACATAGAACAGTAGAGAAAACTAGTTAGATCTAATTAATCCCTAAAACTCTATTTTAAATTGCAATTTATCACAAAAAGAAAACAACACAAAACATCATTTCAAATGTCAACATGCTTGAAATGATACTGACTACAATATCTAAGGTCATTTAAAACAACGTTCAATTGTGAAGAGAGAAATCAACATTTTTTAGTTTTATGTCATCCATTTTCGCGACCAGGAAATTGAAGGTCAAATACACTTTTACAAATAAATCACATTGTAAACATTTTATGACCTAAGGACCTTAGGCATCGTTGACAGTAACTCGTTACTTATCAAGACATTTAAATTACTGTTTAGTGTTGCTTCGTTTTGTGATAAATTTCAAACAGAATTTTAGTCGGGATTTTTTTTGGGCGGGTCTTACTATTTTTCTTTACTGTTCTAACTTTTGTTAGCGTATGTAAATTAAAGATATATTAATAACATTGGTTTGGTGAAACTGCATTCTGCCGTTCGAGAGATTTTTATATATTTTTCTTTTTTTGGCAAATCAATGTCGAAAGGTGCAGTACCTAAACATTTTAATTAATGTTGCACATATGTTTAAGCTTACTATATCTTATTGTTGTTGTTGTTGTTTTCGTTTCAAAGATAGCCTGACATGTTTGCAATGCACCAACGTGCCATCACCAAAACATTGTACGACTGTTACTGAATGCTTCGCGGGAGAGGTATTTTAATATAAAATATACTATACTGATACTTTAAAAACATGGAACGCCTTTCCAAGTTGTCATTGCTAGGACAGCGAGACATCACGTACTTTTATGTCCCCCACCCGTTTCGGAGAAAACGGCTGGAGGTAGATTGTTCTGCATATGTCTACTGTTCGTAATTTCCGTCGGTTTATATATCGGTAGACTAAACCTTGTCAGATTAATAACTAGAAACACTGGGGTCTCGGTTCCTCTAACTTGGTGGGATATGTAACGTGTCATGAAAAGTAGATGACCCATCTTGAACTTGCAGTCAACCAATCAAAGATCAAAGTCACTGTCACCTAAATACAAATCAACAAAAACTTATTAAACCATGAGTTGTAGATGACATAATATTATTTTGAGGATAAAATGCCAAAGTTCAAGGCCACCGTGAATTTAAATGCAACAACATTGTTCAATCAGAAAAGAAAATGTGCTAAAGACGATCCCTACTTTTAAGTCCAAATAAATGGAAAGTCAGAGTGACCTATAATTTGATCCTTAATTGAGAAACATTGCCCGGCAAATAACTCATGAACTCTAAATCCAAACATCCTCAGACACTTTACGAATGTTAACCATGACTGGTTGATGAAAGAGGTCAATGAGCGGGAAAAGCTGACTGAGGACGAGGGAAGAGCCGACAGACGAACACAGTCTCAGATAAATTCAAATTTTAAGAAGTGATTTCTGAGCTCAGATAGTATTATAAAATGCAACTTGTCAAATCGAATTTTCAAAGATTTAAAAAACGAATGAACACAGATAAGACTATAACTAAAGAAGAAGCTGCAGATGCATAGGAGGAGACCTCATATCCGAAACAACCACAACCTATGTACAAAGCCAAATGGGAGAAAGAGAGAGCATATGTTTATCATAGACTTAAAAGATAAGAAATAGCACGTTTTATTAACAATAAAGTAATAATGATAAAATATGAACAAGACCTGTTGCTTAATTGTGCTTGTGCTGTACATGTACAAACGTTACCATTCCAGTTCTCTGAAAATTATTTCCCAAAACAGGCAGGTGTTTGTAGGACTTGTAGTGAATTGCCTAAAAAGTAACAATTGCATATCATGACCTATTTCATAAACAAAATAATCGTTTTGATTTTTTTCTTGTTCTCAATATAAATGTTTAATGTATCATTACGTAAAACTTCCTTTCAGGTATGTGTGGTTGAAAGAATAAGATCGGAGTTTGGAAGCGAATTATTTAACATCGGTTGTATAGCCTATGATGTAAGCATTAATACATTTTTAAAGTTAAGCCCGATGTTACTTGATAATATCTTTAAAAGCTTTATCAAGAGTGACCTATGCCAAATGTTCATAGGAAACAAGGATCCGTCATTTAAATGAACGTTTTAAATGACAATAGGATAATCAAAAGTACTGATATGTTTCTATTTGATAACATGATACGTGAGTGGCAATATGTTAAAGATCTGCTTTTCCTAACAGCATTTGTTGCAGAATGAGATTAACTATTTTATTTCTATTAATCTTGTGCAACGCAGACATAATATCAGTTTCAAAACCAAGTTCTGTTTGGATCTTTGTGAATCTACTGACAGATTTATATACATATAAAAGATTGCCTTGATAACTTAGCAAACAGCTTCAAACATAAATAAACTGAAGATGATAAATCAATAGAAACAGGAGAAAGGCGATATTACAACATTTCGTCCTCAATTGGTGTTTTTTTTCTACCATACTTTGAGCTTGTACATTTGAGATGTTTCCTTCTTACAAAAAAAATAACGAGAAGAGCCTTGCGTCTGCTCTTTTTAATATATTTTTAATTTATACCATATTTTCGTATGTGATATGATCATGATAGGAGAAGGTAACTTCTTACAGTTTGGAACACGATCAAGAGATGGTACACAAACCAAATGAACAGAAAATAAATTATTTGGCTAAGAGTTGTTGCTTTTTTCAATTCTTTTGACACTAAAAATAAAAATTAACTAATCAGAAATAGCTCGAGTATGGAGCAAGTGCAAAAGATTGATAAATGATTCATTTTACTCTGTGCTACGTTATCGATTGCAGATTAAAATCAATCTTATTAGTTTATGAAGGTTGATGGGGAAATCATTTCTTAAAAGAACCTAGAAGCTCGATTTGTTTCTTTTATCCCTTTCATCGTGTTCTTGCTGATTTTACTCCAGGTGCTCTGGTCTCGGTAAGATCATTGAATACCCGCCCTTTGACTTTGCAATGCTATTAAATTCTAATGTTTATATGTTCGTATGCTTTTGCATGCAACATTGTTGAGCTGATAAGTGGGTTGGAGTTATTTCACCAAGACAATTTGTACTTGTTTTGTGATACGAGAACCTGTTGGGGCAAGTGTGAGGTTGTTGCACCCTAGAACCTGGTTTAAACCCCCAGTGGCAATATGTTTTGCCACCGACCGTTCCAAGGCGGTAACCCCTCTGGTTTTCACTGTCGTTATTTGTTTGTGGCGTCGATTTTGAAACTGATTATTGTAATACCATGCTCTCTTTTCCTCTCTACCTTTTGGCTGAGTGGGGAGACTGTGTATGCTGGATGTAGCCATTCCTGATATTCGTATTTCATTTTTTTATTTTACTTACTAACTCTTAAATTTTAGTCTCTCGATTTATAAAATATTTTTTTTAAGAAATGCAGTTCTGCAGCTGGTAGCCAACGTTGTATAGAGTGTTGTAATACCACGTTGTGCAATGCTGGAGGATGCGGAGAATCTGGTAATGGAAATCAATGCTGTAATTAAGACTTCAGGTGTTAAGAGTGATCCTTTTTGACATCGTAGTTGCATTCAATTATAATATATTTACACTTCAACTTCGTCCTCTACGATGAAGTCTTATTCATTTAAGGAATCATAATTTCCAATGGTAAACAGTGTGACGTAATAATTTAAAAGGCGTGGCTATAGTAGAACCGTTATCAATTTATTGGACGTTGCACAATGTTTTGACGTGTGACGTCGCCGTACACATTCACTTTGTCGTCAACCTAGCTGTTCCAACAGCCATTCGAAAAAGCCGTAATATCACAAATTCAACTAGTTATTTCAGTATTAATGAGATTTTTAATTAGTGTAAATATAAGGATTGAATCTATATTCGATGATTTCCATTTGGGTATGAAAAACAGTTGGATTGTTTAAAGTACGCGTGAAGCCCTTCGGGCTTCACGCACTTTAAACAACCCAGCTGTTTTCCATACCCAAATGGAGATCATCGAATATCGATTCAATCCTTAATTGTAGTTCATTTAATATAAAAATGTTAGATCACTCATTTAGAGAATTAAATACGTTTTATATAAATTGAACAATGTAGTAATTAATTTCAAAACGTTAGACAAGTAATATTTAAGATCTGACAGCCGATACATGTATCGACAATGAGTCTTAAATAAAATAATGAAAATTGTTGTTACTCTTCAAGGAGATTGTAACACAGAAAATTTCTGGCTTCATAAATCAGCAATAGAACCATCGTGCATCTTACAGATTTAACTTACATGCACTCGTAGTTTTCAATATTTTCTTAGGATATTCATCCAACAGAGGTCCAGTTTGCTACAGCTGTCTCGTTCATTCTGAAGCAAAGCCATGTCATACAATCGACTTTTGTGGATTAGGAGAGGTTTGATTTGTAGTGCAATTCGTTTACTAAAATGGTACTTGCTGTGGTGATTTACGAATGATTATCCGAAAATCATCAAAAATAATGTTTATACTTCTATTATCCGAAGAGAAGATTAGTATTGGAAGTAAAATTTTATAATAAATATTACTAATTTTATTAAAAAATATCTAAAAAAAAATAAATTCAAAACGTATAACCATAAATTAAGTATTTTCTTAAGGTTTGGCATAAGGTCAAAATTGGTCATCACTTGCAATTGAATTATCGTATGTTCCATTTTTCAGATGTATTTACTGTATACATGCATCTCTTTTAGACATGCTTCTTCGAAGCTAAACACGAGTTTGGAGAACTTGTATACACAACCAAGTGCCTCAATGCACACGTGAGTTAGGTCTTTTTAGTCGACATGGCACACGAAAGATATGCATTACTCTAACGTTTAATATGTCGCAAACCAGGAAGTAAGATTTCCTTGAATTTCTTGAAAACCCTAACATTATTTTGACGAATTGGCACTAAACATTGTAGACCAGCATATACTTATTTCAGGTATGAATGAGTTGCTTTGGTATATTGTTCATGAATTTCAGAATTCTCATGCAAATAGTTTTTCTTTTGTTTTAGTATGTGCTTGGTAATTAGAACATGGATTAGACTAAACTGAGCTTGCAAACATTTATTACATCCATAGCTAAATACATTTATTTACTAAATATATTAAATTTACTGAAAGCATGAATACACGATCAGTATCAAGTTTATATTAAATATGTTACAGACTTTGGGTGCGTCGCAGTGTCAATTTAAAAGTGTTGTCGAGATTTGTAAAATATTGTGGGGCGAACAATATCCAACATTGATCTTACAATCAGAATGTGTCGCCATAACACACGTGTATATTTCCGTTGTGTTTTACTTGGCTCATCCCAGTATACTTTTAAGTACGCATTGCTTGGAACAATCGTACCACTCAAGCCAATTGAAAATTGAAAAGAAAATCAGATTGAAGCATTTGTTTGAGTTTGGAAAGTTTGTGAAGGTTTTATTTATCCTGTAGAGTCTCTTATGATTGTTGCCATTTATTTGTTCTTAGTTAAATGTTCTTATTTTTCTTTGCTAACTAGCTGGTACATACGAAAAGGTCCAAGCTTGTTATGCTGCTACTATTTTACTAGTTTCGCAGTCTGAAATAAGCGAAACCTTAATCTAAATTACAAAAGAAAAAGAAATAAAGGGTTTCTATATTGACGGATGAAAAGTTTTCACAGTTTTAGTACTGCAAAGACGTTTGTGTATTTTAGCTTAAACAGGAGTGTTTCATTTAACCAAACTTGTGCAATAAATTAGAAATTAAAAAAAAAAACATAAATTATCATGTTAAAATGGAATTGTCACCGGAAATAATAAATATCCTTTATGTTTTTAGGCATGCAGAGACGAAATGTTTACCTCAAACGTTTTAGTTGGTCGAGATCTTGACAAAGGCGCCTTTCAATCTGATTCTGACCGACGATCAATCGTAGAAAGTGTTTGTAGGTCCTGCTGTGAAGATGATGTCTGTAATCTAGGATGTAACACTTCAATGATTGGTTAATACTCATACTTTATGATACAGTCTTGATAAATATTCACTATAATAATAGAAAGTGGTACAAGCCATTATTACCCTCTTTACTCAGTATGGTGCATAATTCGCGTATTACAATAATACAATAGTGTTTGCAAAAGTCTGTAAAATAAAAGGGTGAAATGTGTATATAAGGAATCGCCACACTCAGAAAACACAACCTCTCCAATAGAGGAAGGATGGAATAATATGATTATAAAACAGATGTTCAGAAAGATCTATGCACATAATTGGATTCCTTCAGGAACTAAGACATACGACACCGTATTTTCTGTTCGATGCCGTAAATATTTGTGTCACATGAGTTGTCTTCGTATAGACTTATAATATTTTATATAATTTTAATATAAAATTTAAAAAATGACATTCAGCATTGACGTTTAAAAAGTGTTTGAAAGCAACCACAAAAGGAACAGCCGCGGCATTACAATGCAAATCGAACATATGTGTACACGGAAGATGCTATGTTGGGATGAAGACATTTTTTGATGTTTGTGTGACCATGGATGCGATAGAACGTTTTATATATGTACATGTATATGAAAGTTTAACAAATGAATGACAACTGAACTGTATGCCTTTATGTTTTATTCCTTGATATAATCGCGTTTGTTTTGAGAATCGTTGGTTAACAATTTAAAACAACTTTAATAATAAGATTTAATTGTTATACTTCAAGGACAATGCTAAAATCGTTAACCAATGGTATTTTACAATAACAGCATCAACGCCGGCAACGGTTTGCATACATAATCCATGCGAACATGGGCGATGCTATGATGTGGACCAAGACTTTGTATGTGTGTGTGACCATGGCTATGAAGGAAAAACCTGTAACTTATGTGAGACTTTGTATTTAATCTTTGAAAAACTGTAACATTGTTCTTGAAGCGTATTTGTTTCGGTGAAATGTATTTCATATACGCATTCAGCCAGATTAACTGTTGAATCATCATCAAGCTATCTGCTGTTGTCAAGAATAACATAATGTAGTTTGTAATTTTGATTTCTTGAAGCTACAACCTTACAATCTCGATGTACATTAAATCCGTGTCAGCATGGTAAATGTTTTGACGTAGCGGATGGGTTTGTCTGTGTCTGCGACCATGGCTATGAAGGACGCTTATGTAACATTTGTAAGTCACCATAAGTTCATTTTGTTTGTATCAGGAGTTTTACAAAAATTCGCCAAGTCGGAAAATTGTACTGCAATATTCTAATTATTTTATCTTTAGATGACCGGTCACTACATTAAAATTTAATTACAAAAGATTCGGTTAAGGAAAATATGTTTAATTTGTGGAATATTAATTAAACTTATCAATTTCAGTGTGGCTCCAAGTGACAAAGGAAAGATTCACTTGTTAGGTTAGTTAATTGAGTAGGTGCAATGGTCAATGGTTCGAATCTTGTCACAGTATGAGATCGGACCTGCCTTAGTTAATCGCCAAATTATCACCTATGAAATAAGCGTGTGCCTTTAAGATGAATGTCTGGTAATAATCCATTTTGAATATAGGATGAATTGCTATGCATTATGCTACACTTATGCAAACTTAATAAGTTCGAAGATTTTAACTGTCTAATTATAATCATGAATGTAGGTTTATTGTAATATATATAATCCAATTAGATACTTGTTAAATGTTTTATTAGAATATTGATTAATCGTGAACCAATTAACCTACAAGAATCGAAGAGCTATATAAATTTACTTATCTGACGCGCAACATCTCGGAATTAGGTCAAAGTCTGCAATCCGTGAAAACTGTATTCTGACGTAAACCTGGCAGTGTAGGTACATAAACATAGCCTTAAAAGTGGCAATCTGTGGCTAATCAAACATATTCTGTTAAACTTTCCAAACAAACAACACATATTTATAAATTAAGAATGTTATTTGCTGATATATTTCAATAAAAACAAACACGTGTTTCAAAACCGGAAATAAACAATACCATGTGCTCACACGCCTAAATAATTAAAAATTCGGGACCCGGAATCCGGTATGTACCGGAATGTCAATTACCCTATTAACCTATTCGATTATTATTATTATTATTATTATTATTATTATTATTATTATTATTATGTAATTTACAATACTAAATTTATAGATTATTTAGATCCGCAATTTATTTGATTGAGTTCTGTACCTATGTGGACTATGTTTGTTTGTTGTTGTTTTTTTTTGTTGATGTTGTTTTTTTATGAGTACAGGTATATATGTGTCCATTTGCCATTGTTAAAGGCAAAAAACAAAACAAACAAACTGTATTCTTAAATTCTTTATGCAGAAAAAATGATTTTTTTTTGTGAACTGTTATATTTTTACTTTTTGTTAAAATATTTGTTGTCCTCTTTTTTGAACAGGGCCATTACCACGTTGACTGTAAATATTATTAATAATTATGTGTTCTCATGTTTATGTGTGTATACATACTGAGAAAATTGTAAATAAACTTGGAAACTTGGAAACTTTTTAAAGCGCTTTCACTTGAAAACTTGTAGTTGAATTTCCCAATAATTATTGTAATAAAATGTGAATAAGCTTGTTTACAATATTTTTATACTTTCTTTACATTTATTGTCAGCAATATATGCGTGCAGTTCAAATCCATGCGTACATGGCCAATGTGTCAATATGAACGACAGTTATAAATGTATTTGCGACAACAACTTTGGAGGAACAAATTGTAATATGTGTAAGGACACTTTTTAGAACCTGCTTAACGTAACATTAACACTGATAATATACTTTTATTAAATAATTTTTTAAAATTTGTAACCATAAACACGTGAAACCATTTTCAAGATTTCAACAACAAAAACAATACATCTTTGTTAGCTGAACTGTCGTGTTAAATTAGGTTGTTTTAGTTGCCTACTGAAAGCTTCGACGATGGGTCTGATTGTAAAGTCTACTGATTTTTATTTATAAGTATACTTTCAGCTCTAGGAAGTGACTGCTATGATATATTTCATAGAAATAACAACACAAAAAACGGCATTTATACTGTGACATTATGGGAATCGCACAAACAGATTCCTGTCTTCTGTGACATGGAAACCGACGGCGGAGGATGGACGGTGACTTTTTATCATTTATAGTAATGCAGTAATACATGTATTTCCATAGCCATGGCTTTGTGCATTTAATTATCTTTTACATCAGCTATCAGATCAGTTCCAAGTTTCACTAGAAGAGTGAAATTACTGTTGCGTAAGTGCTGTTTATTTTAAGCTAATCCCTTGTGATCACTGTCAGTTTAAACGGAAAACAGCATGTTTATTGTTAGTAAGACATTGTCAGTGTTCAAGTATTATTAAAACTTTTATTATTAAAATTCACATTTGTTATCGTACCGTAATCCACATAAAGTAATCCTTTTTTAGACTCAGATCAGAGTCGAAAAAATGTACATTAATGTCAAAATGTATTCTGCATTGTTGAAAAAGTGATGTTAAATTAAGCTTTATTTAAGAACAGAAATTCAAACAATAACCCTTATCTCGAAAGTCAGTGTGTTTGTAAGTACATGTAATACTCTGAACATTGCTATTCACATAATGTTCTTTTTCCAAATAAAATTAATTTGAGTTATTTAATCAGAAAAACTATATTTTAATTAATAAATGTTTCTGTTTTTTCTACTATATATTCTAAAATCCGTGTCTGTGGGCGTTACGTGGATCGTAACGAATTATCCTTACGGTAATTGATCTATTTCAGGTATTTCAGTCGCGGTTTAATGGTTCAGTCGACTTCTATCAAAATTTTCGCAGTTATGAATATGGTTTCGGGTCGTTCGACGGCGAATTTTGGCTCGGTAAGTATTTGTTTACACGTAAAAGGCTCTGAATGTTTAGATTCCTTCTGAGACGATAAAATATGGGGATATTTGAAGTAAAGTTAAAGTTTTGAAAGGTTCTGGTAAACCTGTATATTCCTCATACGATCATTATTACATTATTTTATGCAATTATTTTATGCATGCATGCATACTGTGTAGTTATATTTAATATATAAATATTAAGTTTGAAGTGTACTCAAGGATTCTTTGCTAATAAATTAAAATAATATGGTCGGTGGAGCTAAAACAATTATTAAGTGCATGTTAACGCCGGAGACAACTTTTAATGTGACGTGCCCCATATTTCAGGACTCGTTTTTTTAATTTGTTTTATTCGAATGAGATTCTATAGCTCTTACACTAATAAATTGGAAATTAAATGTCGGGGGTAGTATCAATCCTAATTTGACAAACGTATGTGAAAGTGAACATTATAGTCGTGAAAATGGTTAGAAAATGTTCAATTTCCTCCTCTGAATAGTCGCATGTAATCGGTTCGGGGAGGCTTATCGGTCATAAGAGAAAACAAAGCCTTCGAGTAAAACATTAATGATATCCAATTTTATCACATACCTTCCGGTGTGGGAGTGTAATAACACCCGTTATATATTTTCGATATATAACTAGTTATATATCGCAGCCGAATCACTATTCATCCGCGTTATCAGCGATCAAAACAAATATAAGAAAATGACTTACTTTTGAAATCTGACCACTTCAGTCAAGCAATCAACTTCTATAAGGAACTTAAGCATCCCTTATATTGATAATTTCCACGGAAAATATAACTTTCTGACACTTGTTTACTCCGTAAGATAGCAATAGGAAAGTCCATGATGAAATTCAACAACAGCAACAAAGCCATTTTCATTTCGTTTTAATCGAAAACAAAATGACCCAGACGCTGACATCGTTTTCAGAACATCGTCGGTGTGATCTTACAACATCCCAGAAACAAAATAAAAAACACCAGAACCACATTTTCAATCCAAAGTATGAGTTTATATCCAGCATATTTCAATGTTGTCATATGCCGCTTTGAAAGTTTACACAAATGACGTCATACTGTACAGTAGATCGATTTATTTAATAAAACAAAACTTCAGAAGCCTATAACTGGTAGGTTCTTTTAATATCTAGACTCTAGCGCAGTTAATTTTATTTTTTATATTTACTTATTTTGGCAAATGGTTAAACGGTAGGATAAATTCTTTAGGGACTAACTTATGTATCCCCCGATACGACCGAATTACACACGTTTTGATTTCGCTCTACTAGGCGATAGAAAGGAACAATTCATGGTTTTTGCTTGTTTTTCAGGCTATGTGATAAATAGAATACATCATTCGTGTTCATTTTATACTGAAATTATTAAACTCGTCATCAAAATCGATATAAAACTCGGCAAAAGCCTCGTTTTATATCGATTTAGATGACTCGTTTAATAATTTCAGTATAAAATGATCCCTCATGTTGTATCCTCTATTACAATAACAGTTTTGTGTTATAGGATTAGTGTATGTAACAGAGATGGCATCACAAGCTAAAACAGAACTTAGACTTGACCTTACAGCAGGAGACGGAAGGTATGGCTATGAAGTGTTTCAAAACTTTTACTTGGGAGCGAAACCCAATTACACGTTACACATCGAAAAAGGAACTGGCACAGCAGGTAATTCAATGTAAATCATTTATAAGTAATATGTTTCCGATCTAAGTAATATGTTTCCAATCATATAATTTTTAAATTCAAGCTTTATGAATACAGAACATATTTTAATTCCAGATTATCATTTAAAGAACGGATACACCTGTACATTACCCCCTGTTAGACCGTATATGTCACAAAACATATATGTCACACTCGTGATATATTCGGTCGAATACGTCACACGTCGTGATATATTCGGTCGAATATGTCACACCCTTAAGCCGAATATGGGACATATAATGTGACATATTCGGTTGGAATTAGTTTTTCCGCGCTCATCAAAACGTATTTGTCACTTATAAAAATGTGTCAAAAAAACGGTGTATATAAATAGAAGTGCAGTTATTTAAAATATTAAAGAATATTAACCTAGAGCTGGAGTGGTTGAATCACCATCATCATCATCATCAACATGCAACATCGCGACAACATGATGTTGCTAGATTTACGTCTAATAGTGTGGTATTAGGTCTAATGGTGTGATGCTCTTTAAAATAACTAAAGTTATGTCATTATCTTATTGTTTTTTCTTACTTAAAAAAAAAGAGATTTTACGTGTAATGATGTGATGTTCTTTAAAAAAACTGTTAAAGTTATGTCAGTTTCTTGTTTATTAAAGTTCTAAAAATGATCCTTATGTTTTTAATTTGATTTAAAACTTTATGTCAGTTTCTCGTCTATTAAAATTATTTGTGATAAAGTTCTTGTGGCCACTTACTGTATATTGCATATCTGCAAGTCGAAAACGATTTCAAGAAAAATCACTCGTGATGATGATGTTGATGATGATGTTCGTGACGTTAATGACAAGCTGCTGCTGCTGCCGTGGACAAATATACGATACGATACGATACGAAAAGTTTATTGCATGAAACATTATACAATGTCTATAGCATATAAACATACATACAATGAATGGAGAAATATAAACAATATTTCTGGAGCGAATAATTATAGATGTTACAGCATCCTATTTCACAAGGTACAATGAGATTATAATTTTTGCTAGTGTTTACATATGTGTACAAAATTCCTAATAGATTTACAATGTCTTAAGAATGAAATAATATTTTTTAATTTTAATACAGTAAATTCTCTAATTATTATATTTCATCATGTCTTATCCTATTGGCAAAATAGATGTATTTTGCTAAGCTATAAAGTATCTTATTCGTGTTACAGTTTAAAAGAAATTGAAATTTATTAAATGTTGGCCAACGGCAGAAATATGGCTTGAAGAACTTCGCTCTTAACTCCCTATATTTTGGGCAAACAAGTAGGAAATGGTATTCTGATTCCACCTGGTTCATATTACAGGATAAACATATCCTTTCATTTAATTCTGTACTAGTATATCTGCCAGTTTCAATTGCTAGTCTGTGACCAGAAACTCTAAATCTTGCAAGGGCGTAGCGATATTTATTTTCATGGATAATATCTAAGTACTTTTCTCTTTTAAGTATGTGTTTAAATAAAGCGTATGTTCTTAACCTTGGTGAGTTATTTATATTTGAATACCATCTTTGACAATATGTATCTGTTATTCTCTTTTTTATTACCTCCATGGTGTAATTATCAATACTTTCATATACCCAAATGTCTTGAAATCCATATTCGTATAAGATATTTTTAACATGAGATGCCCAGTTTTTATTTTGTATGTTTTATTATTGAAGTCATCGGTTCTTAATACATGGTAGGTCTTTTTTACTAAACTGTCATCTTCTAAACTAATAATCTTTTTCCAATACTTGATTAAATTAATTTTCCTATGTATTAACATTGGTAGTCTTCCAAGTTTACCGTATAAAGCATTTAAGTTCGTTGATTTTTTAACACCAATTATATAGCGCAGAAATTTTACGTGAATCATTTCTATGTCTGTAGCTGGATGAATACACCAAATTTCTGAGCAAAAATTAAATATAGAGCCTACTAAAACATCAAATAATTTTACTTTTTGGTAAATAGGGAGTTCAGTGTTATTGAATATTTGATATAGTTTATTTAAGGAAAAAGATGCATGCTGAGCGATCAGTTTTTAAACCTATTAAAGTTACCGTTTTTAAACAAAGAGATTCCCAAATATCTAAATGAATCTACAACTTCTATTGGTTGGTCATAAATTTTTAAGTTTATATGTGTCGATCTGCCGTTTTCAAAAATCATGGCTTTTGTTTTTGTTACATTAATTTTTAAACCCCATGTGTTGCAGTAAAGTTCATCGTCTTTTAACATAAGCCTTAAAGATTCAGGCGATTTTGCAAAGAGTACCATGTCATCAGCATAAACGAGTAAAAATATTTTTATAATATCTAATGATATCAGTCCTGGTAAGTTTGAATCAATATTGTTTATTAAGTCGTTAATAAAAAACATCGCTAACAAAGGTGAACTAGGGTCACCCTGTTTTACCCCAATAGCAGATGCGTCAAAAAAGGGCGACAAAGAGGATTCATATCTTACACATGACTTAACACAGTTATACATAGCTTTAACTGCTTTAACAAAATGACTACAGACATTTTCATTTAGTAACTTTTGCCATAAATGCGGATGACCGATACGGTCAAAACAAATTTGGTAATCTATAAAAACAGAATATAGTTTTTCCTTTTCACTAAGAACTTTTGAAATAATTGAATGTAAAATAAAAATACAGTCTGATATAGATTTTCCCTTTTGAAAACCAAATGATTTTTTGTGAGCTTCTCGTTCTCAGCGGACCACTTTGTCAATCTATTAAGAAGAATTTGCGAGTATACTTTGGCTAGAATGTTAATGAGGGTTACACCCCGGTAATTGTTTGCATCATTTGCATCACCCTTCTTAAAAATAGGAATAATAATGCCCGTCCCCCATGCTTGAGGGTACTCATGGTTGAAAAATACACGATTATATAGTACTTTTAAGAATGGTAATAATATGTCTATTGAAGCTTTAAAAATTTCCGCTGGTAATTGATCAATGCCTGGGCTTTAGTGATTGTTTTGAGTTAAAACTGCCTTTCTCTTTTCTGTTTCGTTTATTTCTGCGTCGAGCAAATTATCATTTATTTCATCAAAATTTTGATGTACATAGTTAGGTCCAGCTTGATCATGATTTGAGGTGGGCTGGCCGAACATTTCTTTAAAATGGTTAAACAAATCGTCTAGTGTTAAAGAATCCGCACCGGCGTCCTTTGTACGAGATGGTTTCTTAATTAACTTCCAAAATGTTCGAGAATTTGTAGAGGCTAAGTTATTTATTTTCATTCCATCTTGTTTCATATAAGCCTTCCGTTTAATTTTATTATAATTAGACCGGGCTCGAATAAAATCGTTTCTATTTTCAATTGTTTTATCTCTATTATATTTGTTGCGCTGACGTTTAAATTCTTTTTTCCTTCATAGCAGTCCTTATTAAACCAATTTTTATTGATTGTTTAAATTTATTATTGTAAGGATTTCCCACGTTCTTGCCAAATATGGGATCCGCTATCGTAAATTATAAAAGATTTGTAAAATTGTGTACTACATTGTCTATAGCAAGGGGTCTAACCTAAAGTAAGAAGATCGATGCTTTAAGACGGCCATTTCATGGAGAGTGGTGTCAATTGGTGATAAAACAGCATTGTTTTGTTTACATCGACCACTAATTAAGTAAAGTAAGTACATTTTCTTGTATTATAGGTATTGTGTATGAGATAACCACCTAGCCGCTTGTTTCAGACATCTGCTTCTGGTCCGTTTTTGTCTGTCCATGCAGTGGTTGAAGCGTGAAAGAAGGGATAGCGACATAGGGGTCCAAACTCTGCAATGTCTGCAGACTGATTTTGGGAGCTTTAGAGAATTAGATTTCGCCTTGCTGTGTTTGCGGGATTCGGCATACATTATTTAACACTTTAGAACGTTTCCTGTGCTAATAGGAGCCTCTGTGTTCATTTTTTTTACATTTAAGACGATTTCATGGAGAACTGTCTCACTTTAGGACAATTTCATGGAGAACCGCCTTACTTTAGGACAATTTCATGGAGACTTACATAAGAAAGCCATTGTTAATTGATTTAACACCAACTCTTGTTTTCATTTTTTAGGTCTAGTTCCAAACATGAGAAAAAGAAAACCCGTGTTGAATCTAAGACTTACATATACATTATAAATTTAGTACTTATTTTGGTGAATTGTTAAAAACTTACCCAAGGCAATGTAATAGCTCCAAATAGTAGGTCTCCACCTTCTTCATATATGTCGCTATCACTTATACCCTGTTGTGGCTCAGACATGTTTTTGGATCTAAAGAAAAATACAATATCTTTAACAAGTAATAAAAGATTTAGGGATGACAACAATTATTCAAACATTCGAATACAGACGAGACATTCTAATACTTTTAAGTGTTCGAATATTAATTTTTGTTAAACGAAATACAAAGAAAAGCGAATAAATTTAAATTATTGCTGGTCAGGACATTTAATTTTCCACTAAATTCGATGTACAATGAACAGAAACACCTAGTGTTATTATTTAAAGTGTCATAGTCAATATATTTCCACCAATTAACAGTGATTGGCAGTTTGAGTGACCGTTAATATCAATTATCAGGGCTTCTTGATAACAATACGGACCGGTGTTCAATAAAGAGTTTTGCCATGAGGTGTGAATTCACTAATGCCGGTGTATGTTTTAATTCAAAACTTTACCATTGGGTAAAGCTAAAAAGGTAAAAAGCCCTATCAAATGATTGTCATAATAAAGATAATTTGCATAATCAGTATCACGCGCATCCAATCCCGATCATATGACTTTTCGACTGGTGCATACGTTAAAATGGGATGTCTTAAGGTGAAATTGTGTCGCGTAATCCGTTTGAAGCACTAAAGTATAGTACAGCCATGGATACCTAACAAGCAATGATATACTGGTCTTAATTGTGCTCATTGCAGTTAATGGGTGCAGTTCTTGACTTGCCAATATAATCATGTTCAATACATGGTACAATTACAATAAAAATTACAGATATACTTCTGTTCATTATAAACTAATCAGTGTCTAACCTCTCCAAAATTTATAGCTCTCCATGAAATTGTCCTAAAGTGAGACAGTTCTCCATGAAATCGTCTTAAATGTAAAAAAATGAACACAGAGGCTCCTATTAGCACAGTAAACGTTCTAAAGTGTTAAATAATGTATGCCACACCCCGCAAACACAGCAAGGCGAAATCTAATTCTCTAAAGCTCCCAAAATCAGTCTGCAGACATTGCAGAGTTTGGACCCCTATGTCGCTATCCCTTCTTTCACGCTTCAACCACTGCATGGACAGACAAAAACGGACCAGAAGCAGATGTCTGAAACAAGCGGCTAGGTGGTTATCTCATACACAATACCTATAATACAAGAAAATGTACTTACTTTACTGAATTAGTGGTCGATGTAAACAAAACAATGCTGTTTTATCACCAATTGACACCACTCTCCATGAAATGCCCGTCTTAAAGCATCGATCTTCTTACTTTAGGTTAGACCCCTTGTATAGGCTCCGTGGTCAGTGATGCAGATAACTGTTGTAATATGTCACTATTACTGATATATAAGGACCTTCGTATTATCGAAGATAAGTTTATGTTCAATTTTGGGGGCGTTTCATTAATATTTTCACAAATATTTTTGTTTTTATTTATACAAAATGAGAAAGATATACAGGCATGATCAGAAAACTCATTAAACTCATGTATGGTGAAGTTTTCTGTTAGATCAAAAGTTTCATGTTTAAGAATTAGATAATCTACAACACTGGCACCCCTTACAGAGCAGAAGGTGAACTCGCCCACATTTTTATCATTGCCTAATCTGCCGTTTAACTTAGCAATAAGGAATTCAGAAGCTTGACATAAGTTAAGTAGATTTCGTCCGTTACTGTCAATGACTTTATCTCTACTAGAACGACGTAAAATACTTTCATTATTTTGATTAATAAAAGGCTGATTTTCGTCTAAATATTTATCATATAAAATGAAATCATAATCATCAGAGGTTCGGCAATTTAAATCGCCCGTGCAATATGTCCAAGATTGTCATATTTAACAATATCCGATTCAATTTTTTCAAAAAAGTCAAACTCATCTGAAATTACAGAGTTTAGAGATTTTGTTCCATTAGGGGTCGATAACCATGACATAAGTAAACATCATTATTATGTAAAAATATAGAATTGTCTATCTTAATCCACATAATTCCAATATTATTTTTGTCAATAACAGAAATATATTCTTTTAGTTAAGATGTATAATATATGGAAATACCACCACTACATCGTCCAGAGCGTTTCGAAGTTTTTCTGCCGTAAATATGATCACTACTATAGTCCGTTATATCCCAGTTAAAAATTATTGTTTGAGTTAACCCAAGTTGCACTGAAAAAATTATGTCATATTGTTTTATTAAACTTAAAAAGTCTTGATCTGATAGCTTACGTTTGGGTCCATGAATGTTCCAGGATGCTATATTAATCAAGCACTCCTCTTGACACCCCTACTCTCCACCGGTTGGGGGTTTGTAGGGAGTGCCGTTAATGTAAAGAGTTTTCCCTACAAACTTGGCGTCTTTCCGGTCGTCCTTAGCACGTCGCATCGCGTCATACAATGGTTTACGAGCGTCACGGACGTCCTTCGGCAGCTGCACACCGATCCCAATATTCTTATCTTTCAGACGTTGTTGGATGGGTAGGTCAAAAGATGCTGTGCGGACCATCTCCTGTTCCTGAGCATAATGGAATTTCACGAAAACTGGGCGGGGTTTATCTCTCCGTCCTGGTCCTCGCCGCGCCGGGCGATAAGCAGAATCAAATGTGAATTTTCCGGATATATCCATGACGTTGTTGATGACGTCATTTACGTTTTTTGCACAGTCCTCTGTCTCGTCGAGGCTAGACTCCGGTATCCCATAGAACACGAGGTTATCACGCATAGATTTAATCTCAAGATCTAACAGTTTTTCTTCAGTTCTTTCTTTTTGCAATTGAAGAGATTTGCATTTTGCTTCCAGTGATGAACAACTTTTCTTAAGATTTTTCAGTTCTTTTTCACTTTCTTCGTATTTCGAGGAGATGAACTGTGAAGCGGATTCGGTCTCCATGACACGCTGGTCTATGTCCGTGACCTTGACTTCAAGCTCGGAGACATTTACACTTATAACGTTAATCGACTTCTCAATCCGGTCGATTGCTTTCATTTTTGATTTGATTTCTTTAATTTCTTGTAGGATTTCGGCCGCCCATGCTGGTTGAAATGCGGTCCCAAAACCAAACTGAGAGCCCGGGGGAGGAGGGCTCTGACTGAATGCCGGGTGTGGCATAAAAGGAGGTTGCGAGTAAGCCATGCTATAAGGGTTGTTAGAGCCGAGAAAACATGAAAAGTCTAAATATTTAATGTTTTTGTTTTCTTCCAATCCTTTATAGTCCGTGTGTTTACTTTTCTTTGTCCGCTGATCTATCTCAATGTCCGGTTTCTCCGTGTTTCCCGTGCTTACCGAAGCAGATAATGGCGAAATAACTTTCCGTTTTTGTTTTCGCTTATTTGAACCTTCTTTTTCGGATTTTTTAAAATCTCCCTTCATAGACATCAACACAAACACATAAACTTTTAATTAGTCCACAAATTAAGACGTTAATATAGGTTGTAAAGCCATAAATCTCCAAATTTTTCAAAGCACATTTCATGTGTAGTTTTCCATTCAAAACCACGTGACCACGATGTTTAGAATTGGTACAGTGTATAAAAAGTGTGATATATACGGTTAGACATGTATCGGTAATTTGCACAAACGTATATGTCACATGAAGACAAGTGTGATTAATTCGGCCGAATTTGTCACACACATGTGACATATACGTTTTGTGACATATACGGTCTAACAACCCCCTATCGTCATCTTAATCATCAAATACAGAGGTCGTAGTAGTATAATAGAAGTTCTTTTGTAAAACAAATACACACTCATAATTTTAGTTCTCCTAACTGCCTATTTAACAAAATGTTCTTATAATAAAGAAATTCATTTCAGATTCAAGTTTTTTTATATTTATACATGTAGGATAAATAGAATAAAAAGGACACTGAAATTAATTTCAATATTAATTTCAATATACCGTAAATATTTTGATTCGTGTTCCAATTGCCATCACTAACAGGAGATAGTGGAACAGGAATGTCGTATCAAAACTCATACCCATTTTCTACATATGACCATGATGTAAGAGGATGCGTTCAGGATGACCGCGGAGGATGGTGGTACTCCGGTTGTGCATATGCAAACTTGAATGGACAGTATATTACACCAGGAACAGTCGCTAATCATCGAGGTGGTGAGCGTGGGATGATATACAAAGATTTTGAAGACATGCGTTCTCTAAAGGCAACCCAAATGAAGTTTAGGCGTGTGTAATTTGAATATATATAATACTTGTACTAAAATCAAAACAACTTATCAAGAAGTTCTTATGAAGTACAAAGAAACATATTACTATTAGTAATTGATTACAATATACAGATTTTGAGAAAGTATTTATAGACTTTGTAACTCGTTTGAAATTATGCAAATAGAAAATATTAATAACGAAATAAAACATATCTACTTCGTTATATTAAAAATACTCATATTTGAACGACCCCGTTAATTAAAGATGAATCACGTATTTAATTAAACGTCGTGCGAAATTGTTTTATTATACTGGCCGAGCAAGAAACTCGAGCAGGCAAACACATGCCTTTATTTTTATGGAAACATATTTGTGAGTATACACACGTAACACTTTGACCATCTTTGTATCCAGAACGCCACTCGCTAATATATTGTACAGTTTGGAACAGTTTATAATTGTTCACAGCACTTGTTATCTTTAAACTAATCCGATAACAGGTTTTATGTACTAATCATATTAATTTTGATTTAAAGATGAGAAAGTTATAAAACGATTACATGTCCCAGTATTATGTGGTTTATAAGGTAGATTTAAGAAAATTAACCTACAAAAATATACAGCCAGTCTAGAAAAAGAAATTCAACGCAAGTGATTCCGTCCTTCAGTACATATGGAGCTTGCTATCCATATATCTGATTTCACGCTGATAAATAAAAATAATATGATCGGTGTATTTAGAATATTGGTGTATTTAGTTTTTTCTACCATTTTATTCGCTATGTTTGTAAACCTATCCTTTTGTAGGGGATCCTATATAGCTTTGAAAACTTTTAATAATATATCCTTTAAGATTATTCAAAATTGGCACTCTTTACCAGAATTCAATATGTATACATGTACGAAGGCACGATGATATTTTAATGGTTATTTCATAAAAAGAAGCTAATTAAATTATACCTTATTGTGTTTCAAATTTATAAGGTGTAATTCAGTTCCATGTGGAAAAAAAAAATAAAATTTTATTATCTGTGTAGTTAGACATTGATAATTGCGTGGCTCCTTTCGTATATGCTATGTAATAGAAGAAAAAGAAAAAAATATTAAAATCGCTCATTAAACGTCAAAATGCAGTTCCATCAAACTTTGCAATAATTAATGTTATTAGTGTATGCTGCTTTACATCATGTTACATACGTTTAGAATAGTTAAACCAGTAAAGAAACGAGGTTGGATGTAAGAAATCCCTTAAATTCTATTTGAAAAAAAAACAACAACACAAAAACGAGGCATGACAAAATGACAAATCGGAAAGCGGAATGGTCGGGATAACGCGATTCTTTTGATTCCCGTCAAGATATCAGTTCTGCTGATGAAATGTGGCAGAAACGTTAAATTATAAATAGATAAATGAATACTCTATATTTTCTTTTCTTTTTTAAGTGAGCAGAAAGTTTATAATCTATTAAAATGTGCTTTTTGTTTTCAATGATATTTCATTAACAGTTTTACTTAACTTTCTATGATCTAATCTCAATTTTGGTACCAAATATTTAGGCATATTGAAAAGTAGTGAATGAAAAATCGCCGGAAACAAAGTTCACACTTTGTTTTGGAATAGATAACGTAAAATTATTGAAAACTGGATATCGCTTTGTTTTACTTCTCTATGTTACTTTTATATAGAACAAAAACATACAACAGCAGCATAAGTCCCAGCTGGTCCTAAATAGTAAGACCCAGGTTCATTGTACATGTAGATGTAAAATAATTTTATGTTGGTAAGGCCAAACAAATATTCTTAAAACCTGTCATCGTAAATTCAAATCGTATGGAAAACAGTATTATGCAGGTTCGGATTCAGAGGGTGTTATTTGAATACCCTTTAGGCCAGCAATATTTATAGGTTATTAGACGTTTACTGTACAATACGGGAATATATTTGGACGAGTACACAGCTAGAAAAGTCATATTGGACGAGCCGTTAGTCCAAATATATCCCGTATTGTCTAATAACCTTTTTATTCTACATCTACATGAAGCATGACTTTTCAAGCGTTTAACGACTATTCCATATAGATCTATATTCCATATTCCATATTGTACGGTCCAATATTTTATTAAGTTCTACATTTCTTTTTTCATTCGGATCATTTTTACGGTCAACGGCTTTTATCGTTGTAAACAATGGTAAAGTGCATTTGCACTTAATCATCCAATATGAAAAAATACGGACTTTTTTGGATCCAATACGGGAAAATATTGGACGGTCACGTGGTTCAATTAAAGGGCGCTAATTGGATTAATTAATTAGATGTAGAATAATTAAGTTTTATAGGGTTTTGGGGAAGAAAGTTAAATTATACTATACACAAATGAAACCCTCTTTTTGAAAATCTTGCAGTCGACCGTGTTATACTGTGTTTATGATATCCCAACAGAAGACAGTAATAGTTATAATACTCCATGTAAACCGTGGCAACTATAGCAACCAATCAGACAGCAACGCTTACATCACGTGGTATTGAACAAGCTGCTGTGAAATAATAGCTTGATGATAAAGAAGCTTGTCTGACTTATAATTTCCCAGAGTCCTACTCAATATCCTAAAATATTCATGACACCTGATTAGAAAGCTTACCGACTAACACTTCTTTTGTTGTTGTTTTTTTTCGCTATTTTATCACACTAAAAGACTTTTGAAGTGGCGAACACTCAAAAAACTGAAAATTATTGTCTTTGTTAACACAACAGATTGCATAAAGAAATTTAGGATTTATTTAAATTTTTTAATAAATTCGTGTTTTCCTAAATGTCTTATTGATTATAAATTGATTGAGTATTATATTAAAAACAAGATTGATTTTTGTTAAATTTTACAAATAATTTAAGTACTACTCGTATTATAAAGTAAAAGATATGCAGTTCGACGATACATGTAATAGGGTCAAATGTCGTTTTTGTGTAAACAAATAAATGTTGAATGCCGACAGGAGATCTCAAGTTTTATCATCAACATTAAAAGCAATAATCCTATCAAAAATATGTCAATGTAATATAAACTACATTTAAATAATAGTGATGATATGAAGACATTAACTTAACACATATTTGCAGATTGATAATAATGCTATCAATGCTACAAAATTAAATTTCTATATTCATAATCCATCATAACAAATATACGCGGTAATATTATTATACATGTATTATATCGCTGTGATTTTAAGGCACATTTAACCAGTTGCGAAATACTAAACATAACAAATCAAAGAGAGAGAGAGAGAGAGAGAGAGAGAGAGAGAGAGAGAGAGGGGTGGAGAGAGAGGCAGAGAGAGAGAGAGAGAGAGAGAGAGAGGACATGGTTTATTTAATGAATATTTTCAAGACAGACACCACAAACAATTAACAAAAAAAGGGAACCCGAAGGGGTTTGACCGCCTGGTAACGAACTACTATTAAGTCATGTTTACTTAATAGTTTTTGTGTTAAGTATATGTACGATAAAAATGGTATGCCCAAAATGGCTAATTGTCTAGAATGTCCGATGAGGACGCTCAGTGCAAGCCGGCGAATTTAGAGACTAATATTTAAATTCATTTAACATTATGAGTAGACGCTGATTTATGCCATTTCGTTCTTTCGTCTTTTCGCCGCGAAATAACGACAAGCGAAAAAACGAAATAACGAAAGAACGCCACGCGAAATAAAGAAAAAACGTTATTTTCGCGCAAAAAAAACTTAAAGTCGCCGTGCTAAAAAAACGCCATTTTAACTGTACAAAAAAGCGTTCTTTCTAGCTTCTCCTGGCGTTTTTTTTTTCGTTTATTTCGCTAGGCGTCTTCTCGTTATTTAGCTGGGAGTCTTCTCGCTCGGCGTTATTTCGTTATTTCGCCTGGCGTTTTTTCATAGTTTCGCGTGGCGTTTTGTCGTTATTTCGCGTGGTGTTATTTCGCTGTGCGTCTTTTTGTTATTTCGCCTGGCGTCTTGTCGTGTTTTTTTTTTGCTTGGCGTCCTTTCGTTATTTTGCTTGGCGTTTTTTTTGTTATTTCGTCTTTTCGCCTGGCGTCCTTTCGTTATGTCGTCTTTTCGCCTGGTGTCTTTACGTTTTTTCGTCTTTTCGCCTGGCGTCTTTTCGTTTTTTCGCTTGTCATTTTTTCGTTATTTTGTGTTTTCGCGTGGCGATTTTTTTCGTTATTACGTCTTTTCGCGTGGCATCTTTTCGTTATTTCGCTTGGCGTCTTTTCGCTCGGCGTTATATCGTTATTTTGCGTGGCGTTTTTCCATCTTTTCGCCTTTCGGTTGACAAGCGCAAAGTGTAGCAACAGTAAAGCTAGACATATGGGTAAAAACAATTATTTACGGATGTAAGGAGGGACGGACAGACAGACGGACGAACGAAACCATTTCTATACCCCACCCTCCGCTACGATGTAAGGGCAGAGGCGGTACCAATGATTTTTCCCAACCATAACCATCAAAAAGTTTTGATTGGTGCGAGTTTTGAGAAATAAAAGTCAAAACAGGAAATACAGGTGGGGTGTGATGGATAGGGTGCCTGAATTCCCACCCAATCCCAATAACAAAAACATTTGTTGGTTTGAGTTGATAAACAAATAAAATAAACTAGAAGTCGGATGTGTCGCCTAACGAAATTTTTGTTAGTCGACATAAAAAATGTTAATTAGTATTTTGTTGAACAGTAATTAGCAATGCACATGTATTTGCACAAAATTCACATATAAAATAACCTTTTAATTGTCTGATTGCAAGAAACATGCACAACAAGTTATGCCCTTGGCAAGAAAGGCACTAAAGTCAATCAAGGGGAATAATTTTAAAGAATGACAAGAAATGCTCTATAAAGTCAATCAAAGGAGAATAATTTAACGACATTAATGGGACAAAATATGAGCAATATTGTCGCAAAGCATACTAAACACTGCTTTTATCAAACATGCATACCAAGTTTGAAGTCATTTGAACATATTGTGACATTTTAACGTTCCTAACAAGAAATCCTCTATAAAAATCAAAACAAAAAATAATTCAAAAACGGAACAAGGTAGAGTTACGGTTCTTATGCAATGCACTTCGAGTCATTGCAAGAAACATGCATACCAAGTTTGGAGTCATTTGAACCTATGGTGACAAAGTTACGTCCCGCACAAGAAATGCTCTGTAAAATTAATCAAATGGCAATAACTAAACAACGAAAGAAGGTAGAGTTACGGTTCTTGTGCATTGCACTTTGAGTCAGTGACAGAAACATGCATGCCGAGCGAAAAGACGCCAAGCAAAATAACGAAAACACGCCAAGCGAAAAAACGCCACGCGAAATTACGCAAAAACGCCGAGCGAAAAGACGCCTAGCAAAACAACGAAAACACACATACCGAGCGAAAAGACCCCAAGCGAAATAACGAAAAGACGCCAAGAAAAATAACGCCACGCAAAAAAACGAAAAAAGGCCGAGCGAAAAGACGCCAAGCGAAATAACGGAAACACGCCACGCGAAAAGACGAAATAACGAAAAAACACAACGCAAAAATACAAAATAACCGAAAAAAACGCCGGGCGAAAAGACGCTTCTACCACTTAAACATATTTTGCAAGCATTTGTTTTCTACATACATTAAATAAACCACGCAATGAAGGTTCAATGTTCCTCGTCATTATGCATACCATTGTTTGGGATGGATCTTAACTGTTTACTATCATTGTAAATACTAAGTTGCGCTCAATCCATGGCTAGGTTGCATGGGCAGAAATATAATTATAAGAGGCATCTCCATTACTTCACATGAACAGACTTAATCAAAATGAGTCTGCAATATTTTCATATTTGTTGCGTTCCGTTCCTTTTAAAGATCGCTTGTCTTATATTTCATTATCACAGTACAGATGAGTGGCGTTGTTTGTGCCGTGTGGAGACTGTTACCCCGTACATTCACAATCGGAACTACTCGGCCAATTCCGCCTAATCGGCGATCGTGCCTCGGATGTATCTGGTGGAAGGATATGTCTAACCCAAAACGCCTACGCTAAAATATAGTTCTTTCGGATAGTAAACAAACATGGCGCCGTTCGAACAATGCGTTCAAGTTTCATTGCAGAGATTAAAAGCTCAAGTTACATTAAAACAGCAACAATTATGTTAAAAAAATAGAAAATATTTGAGAATGACCATGGGGGCCGCCATCTTGTTGCTAAAAGTAGTCCCAAAATCCAAGATGGCGCGTCCCTACGTACATCAGAGAGATGGTGTGTAGACACTGTCCGATGAGTTCAGATTGGTACATTCAGTCAGTGCTGTAATCAGTAACGTCCGTTCACGGTCGTTTAGCATGATACTTGTCTATTTTAATAGAACTTTAAATATCCTTTACATATTTCTCAATTAATTGTCTTAAACTTAGTCAGGAACGGTCACAAAGATAACACAGTGACTTCTTTTTGAACTGTTTGATCTCGGTAAAGTTTCGCAAGTAGATCACTAAGGATAAGAACGTAGAAGCAAGACCAAATGACACTATTTTGAGCTTGTTTCTATGGATTAATAATTCAAATATTTAGATGACATATGCGAACATGTGACTGGTTCGTCATTTTGTCGACTTTAAGACAAAGACTATTTTAATTCAATGCCCTCATCAGAATAATTGCATCAAGACCTTTATTGTTACTGATAGCATTTGTTAGAAAATATGCAATACCCCGAGCTGCAGTATTCGGTTCACCTTGTGTAATTGCAGCCTGAAATAAACCGACAGTAAAGGTATTTGTGCGCGAAGAATTGGGATGATGTTGTTTAATATTTAAGTTCTTCGATTTAAAGAATATGCTTGTTCCGTACTTAAGTTTTCACTTGTACAATTTTAACTACTGTTTAAATATCCAAAACCATAACAATCTGATCACATATAGAAATGGGGGCCTAACGATATACAGAGGTACCTCCCATTCGGAGTGGCTTACCTTGCTGATTGGGTAGTTCCGGTTTAGAAGCGGTAATAAGCGTAGCCATAGAAGTGTAGATAAAAAGTCTCAAAAGTGCATTTGAATTAAAAATGCATTGTCGAATTAACAAAAAATTGAAACAGCCATATCATAATAACAAATCCATCATCTTTGTAAAATGATTTTAAGTTTAATATAACAATAGGTGCTACCTATAACGGGGAAAGCTAGTTTTTAATACCTAACATACAAAATAAATATAACTAAGATGTGTTGCACTGTACGAAACGAAATTACGGTATTATGACCAATTAGCTATACGGCCCAGGCAATGCAGCCCATGATTTTCAGATGTTTAGGTCTAGGACCCTGTAGAGACTGAATCAAATGTACGAAATCAAAACAAGAAATACTTTATCAATTTATGGCCCATCAAACCACTATTTTTTTCAACAGCTATTAACCATAGAGAATACTTGCAAGTTTATAAAACCAATTCAGACTTTACTTTTACGAGCATTTGGAACAAAGAACAGTGGTCCTCGTGTAACATATGATCTTTTTGAAAGAAAAGACACTTTCTTAATTGGTAACAAAACTGTAATTAAAACAGCATGTTTTTTTATTTATTTTCAAATTCATCAAAAAAGCAAAATAGACAGTGCTCATGTAGCATGTAGTATGATGTACTAACTGTAGTTTATGATGTTTGTTTTTGAACATTGTCATTTTTGTGAAAGATATACAGTCTAGTTTTTTTTTAAATGTGGGTTGTATTGTCTTAACACTGGGAAGTCTTGTTCACCATTCTGGGTGGAAACTTTCGCCAATCCAGGTCTTAGGTCTGCGTCTCTTAGCTGTTGTCTGGGGCATATCGTCAATGAGACATATTGTCCATAAACCACTGTACCTTTTCATATTGTAGATTTCGGAAAATAAAAAATGTTCAATGCAAAACTAATGCAGTTGAAAAAAACAACTGCCATCTCCAGTGACATGCAAATATTTGTAATGCCAGCTATATCAACAGTGCCAAAACTATTCGTAAATTGTTTTCCAAGTTGTAAAAAACATTACCTGATTGGCTACAATTTGTTTTGTTCTGTTATTTTGTTTGAGATTTGTTTGCATTATTGTTTTGTGTTTGTTAGTGTGTGTCTCTAGGTATATTGCTTATGTATATTTTGTTGCAGATTAGAATGTATTATTACATTCCAGAGTGTTTGTATTTAATTCCGTTGATCACATTTTTTCATTATAATTTCTTGTGTTGTGTGTATGGTTCGCACATATGGAATAACTTTTGTGTAATTATGGTGAGCTTCATTAGTAATACATTTTTTGTTGTTGACTTGTTGTTGACACAGTTCCACATTTACTGCTTTATGCACAATGATTTTTTTACAATCTTTGAATGTAAATAGTCAGTTGTGTGGTCAAATGAACAAATGATATCTGCATTTTTCTCTGTTTTTGAATGTTTTTTATTTTAATTTAACCTAACTGAAGTTTTTGGTTCAACTGTCACTGTGTTCATTTAGCTAAGCACATGATACTTTGAAATGTTAAAAGCATGGTTAGTGCTTTTAATAACTTTTGATACTAAAGAGTATTCAAAATGATTTACACAAAACTTAAAATAAATAAATAAATACTTCTTAAACATGCTATTTCTTGTTACCTATTAAAAGTTGAAAAAAAAAACAACACATGTAACATTTTTAGGCTAATTACATTCAATTGTGAATAAGTAACCATTTAATTTATATTTTATAGGAAAACTGGATATTATTATTTCATTTTATTCAAAAATCTCTAATTACACATGAAAATGACTGTGAGTAACGCTTTTGAGAATTCTCGATTAAGTAAAAATTATTTTTGTATTGCCAACGCAGTGCGTGGTTCTATCTTTTAACAGACTACCGCGATAGTGCGGATACCGCTTTTCAGACTGAAATCAATGTTTCGGTGCAATCTCCACGCATAGGTTTTTTTTACGCCTCGCACCGTTCGCCGACAGACGGGTTATTGGTTTTTCATTTTAAAACAGATGGCGAAAATTAGAGAATTTTGAGAACCAGTCTGGAATAATGACGGCCTACTTGCCGCTAGAATTTACAACTTTCAAATTTTGATGGACTATAGAGTAAGTCATCAGAAATAGATTTGATTTTTGTTTGATTTTGTTATTTTATACATGTACGCATTCGTCTGCTTTCCCCGTATAACTGTATTTCTAATGCAACTTGACCTATTTACGTAACATTATCCTTTATACAATTGTATATATTGGCTAACATGGCAATTAGAGCATTTTAAAACTTCCAATTAAGTATTTAGCCAATCACCGTTAAGTCATGCAAACAATGCTAATTAAGAAAAGGGACCGGGGTTTTATGACCATGTTACGTAATCTAATTAGCAAGTTAGAATCTTACCAGCTGGAGGTGTAATCAAGGCCTTTTGAAGTTTGTAGATTTGTAAGAAGTTGAAAAGTTGCTAGATTGGGGGAGTGCCATTTAAAGATATTGACTAGGGATCAAATATTTTAACTTATTGTCACAATGTTGTTTGAGTCCCGAGGCATTGTTTTTATTAGATTTTGGCAACTTAACGCGCTTCGAACTAACTTTAATAAAACATCCATCGGAATGTTTAACCCAGAAATATATTTATTTAATGATTTAAAATTGATTGTACAGCTTAATAAACAAAAAATCAGAAATAAAGAGGAAAACGTGAAACATTATGAAATCATGTTCAAAACGGTATACGAATAAGAGAGAACTCTTTCTTAAAAGGAGTATATATATATTGAAAATACGTCGACACGAACATGGCACAAAGTGTGAACCGAATGGTGTGCATTCAATTGGTAGGGAAAGACTCAGTTATAAAAAGAAAATCTATACAATTTCTGCCAAAGAAATTGTATCATTGGGCATGAAAGAACATGCATAAAAGGGAACGGGCGTTTTATTGCCGGACGTCAAACCTTACTTACTCGTACATTATTTGTCATAAATTTTAATACCTTTTTCTAAGTTTTTTTAAATTTTCTTTTTCTCAAATCTGCCTTTTTTGAGCATGATAAATGCGTATTTTTTACTATTTATTAGTAACAGAATGGGTCGAACATAACGATGTTAAACACAAACCTCTCCAACATATACAAATGGTTAGAAGAGAAATATTATGCGCTGCACTATAAAAACTATCTATTTTTCCATTCAGTGCTAATACTCGAATGTTTTCATGCATAATGATGATCTCTGAATAAGCAGACCCTATTAAAACGTATTTAAATGGATCACGTATGACTACTGTATGTATTCTGTTTTATTGTCAATCTCAGACGGGAACTACCCAGTGACAGGTGCGCGTTACAAAGGGAGGTTAGTTATGACAGAATATTGAGATAACTCTGTATATCGGTAGGACCCCATTCTTAATACATATTTCCTATTTTAATACAAGATACAAAAAGTGCAGGAAGGTTGCAGGAAGGTTGGTAACGTTCTTTTGGGTAACATATTTAAAAATGGTGATTTATGATATGGTATTTATTTTTATTATGATATAAAGCTAACGTATGGTCAAAAGCACTAAGACGAATGAAAAGGCGTATTTAAACTAAAACAATTACAGAACAGAACAGAACAGATCAGAGTTTATTTCTTTATCATTTATTTTAATTATAGATAATTAATTTGCTATCTTTGAGATTGGTTTTTTTGCATTTTTTCCAGATATTTTGGTTTTTGGAATTTCCAAATATATGTATTTATTTACATACATTAAACAAGAAGTGTGTCTCAATGTGACTTTATTACATTTAAATTCTGCATTCTAATTTATATTAATAAATTAAATAAATAAAACAGAAATTACTTGCTTATGCAAGTAAGAAATGTTTCATACAACTTTTTAAACTAGGTTTTGATGTTAAATAACATATCTTAATGACTATTTATAGACCTATACATTAGGTTGCCGATGTTTTATTGCATTAAAAATTAAAAAAAAACATCTTCCTGGTGTAGAAAAAATAGATTTATTTCAGAACTTTTATATTTGCCAATTATTTCTTCAAAGCATAAAATTTTATTAAACGTCACATATTCAAATAGGCGTTACAGTAAAACGCCCCACTCGCCAGAAAGCAAACAAATAGCAAAATGCGAAGAATGGTATAGGCTTTCAGAAAAAACATACCTTTCACAATTCCCACATGGTAGGAGGGGTCTATTGGAAGCTCAAGGTCTAATACAAATATGGCCTGTTTTCCAATGTACTTTTCTTTCGGTAACATATTTCAATACAGCGTTACGGGCTTATGTCCCAATGTATATAACTCTATTAAATTTGTCCTGAATTCTCTTTTTTTCTTAATATATTTTACTTATTAGCACAAATTACTTGCTACTGCAAATAAGAAATGTTTAATACATCTTATTTTACTAGGTTTTTATGTTAAGTAACATAACTTAATCACTATTTTAGACCAATAACTTAGATTACAGATGTTTTATTGCATAAGTAATGTAGATAAGAGCTTCATGGTGTAGAAAAAATAGATTTATTTTAGAACTTTTATAATTGTCAGATATTTCATTCTTACACAAACTTTTTTCAAAGGTAACATATTCAAACAGGCGTTACGGAAAAACGCCCCACTCGCCAGAGTGCAAACAAATTGCAAAATGCGTAGAATGGTATAGGCTTTCAGAAAAACATAGGGGGAGGGGGGTCTATTGGCAGCATGTCCGTGAAGTACGCGGGGTAACGGGCTAGCGGTGTGGCGGGCTGGCAGTGTGAACTGGGCGGGCTAGCAGTCTAGCGGGCTAACAGTGTGAACTGAGCGGGCTAACAGTCTAGCGGGCTAACAGTGTGAAATGAGCGGGCTAGCAGGCTAACGGGCTAACAGTGTGAAGTGGGCGGGCTAACAGTGTAGCGGGCTAGCGGTGTGAACTGGGCGGGCTGGCGGGCCAGCGGACTAAACTTAAACACTTCATTGAATCAACATGAAAACGTTATGAAACATTTCCCAGCAGTGTGAAGTGGGCGGGCTAACAGTGTAGCGGGCTAGCGGAGTGAACTGGGCGGGCTGGCGGGCCAGCGCGCTAAACTTAAACACTTCATTGAATCAACATGTAAACGTTATGAAACATTTCCCAGCAGTGTGAAGTGGGCGGGCTAACAGTGTAGCGGGCTAGCAGAGTGAACTGGGCGGGCTGGCGGGCCAGCGGGCTGAACTTAAACACTTTATTGAATCAACATGAAAACGTTATGAAACATTTCCCAGCAGTGTGAAGTGGGCGGGCTAACAGTGTAGCGGGCTAGCAGAGTGAACTAGGCGAGCTGGCGGGCCATCGGGCTTAACTTAAACACTTCATTGAATCAACATGAAAACGTTATGAAACATTTCCCAGCAGTGTGAAGTGGGCGGGCTAACAGTGTAGCGGGCTAGCGGAGTGAACTGGGCGGGCTGGCGTGCCAGCGGGCTAAACGTTAACACTTCATTGAATCAACATGAAAACGTCATGAAACATTTCCCAGCAGTGTGAAGTGGGCGGGCTAACAGTGTAGCTGGCGAGCGGTGTGAACTATGCGTTTATTTTGAATAGTTATTCGGTTTATCGATATTGTAAAGATAAGATTCAACGCATACGTTTCTTTTGTAAATACAGATTTTATTGATACAAATGTATTAAAAGGTAGATTAAACTGTACTGATGCATTATCTCTAAAATAAATGTTTATAAAATCTTTATAAAAGATTTTCCCCCATGACTTCCAGTGCCACTTTCTTTCGGAGATCCGGCATATCGTCCTGAAAGAAACATTTCAACAGAATAAAAGATACTTGGCCTTTAGATTCAAAATTACGGATACGAGTTACGATTACGTCGTTGATTTCATTAAACGAACATTTTGGGTACGTTAAATTATATAACTGCATTATTTTGAAATCTTGCATACTTAAGCAAAAAAGAATAAACTACATGAACAGCTGTTAACAGTTTGGTTAAAATCCAGATCAACAAGTCAAACCTTTGAAAAGTCATTTTCATACAGTAACTCATGTGTATGTAGGAGCAAATTGTAAAAGTATTATTTGATTTTCTTTTTGAAGGGAACCACCTATCTAACCTACCTACCGAAGTCCCACAAAGCATTAACTTTTTATGCACAGTATATATCACTGATTTCTCTGCCCTGTTGCAAATCTTGAGTTATGGCGCGTAAATGACATTTTGTAAAAGTTGATAGTGTCCTAGATTTTAAGGAGGCATAAAGTGATCTTGAGTATAACTTTTGACTACCAATGGTGAATACTTCAACATAAATACTTGGGCGATTGCACAGAAATTTTCTTAGATTTGACCTAGTGTCTGTGATTTTGACCGGACAAAGACATAGTATCAAACTTTGCCTAAATCGTGGCTCAACTTTACTTGTAACAGATTTTGAGAATAACCTTTTATAAATGCATGATATAAACATAAGATTGCTAATATTTAAACCCGTGTAATGATATCACTAGGATCTAGTGCTATATATTTTTGACCAGATACCACACATTTTCCAACCTGTCCTAGATGTTAAATTCACTTAATATGTGACCAATGTTGGTAAAGATCCACT
This sequence comes from Corbicula japonica, assembly GCA_038501625.1. NCBI lineage: Eukaryota > Metazoa > Mollusca > Bivalvia > Venerida > Cyrenidae > Corbicula > Corbicula japonica. The sequence continues at coordinate 91,898 of JAZAYU010001008.1, forward strand.
CGTATAATTGAGCGTAAATGAAAAAAAAGAACGGATAGACAGACGGACAGATCGAGTGAATGCAGTATATCATTGTTGGTTAAGCTGAGTTACTATACATAAGAATACTCACTGCAGTGAAGTTTATCTTCCGATGCAAGGCGACATTTTGTAATGGTGTTTCTTATTTTTCTGATCTTTACTTTGTCCATTGTTTGTCTTACGGCTCACATCAAGGCCAATTTTTGATCTTAATGTCATATCTTTTTTTTCCAACTTGTTGTTCTTTTGGAATATGTTGCTTTGGTGCATTTTTTCTTTTATATTTCCTACAAGTTTTCTTTTCTGTTTTCATTTCTGTTTTTTTTTTGGCTTGATCATCAGACTTTTTTGGTTCATTTTTTTCTTTGTCTTTCTGGTCTTTGTTAGTTTTCTTTTTGGCAGTTCTTGTTTTTTTCCCGTTTGTGAGTGTATTTGTTGTTGCAGACTTTCTCTTCCTTCTCTTTCTTTTTGTGGTATTTTCAATTCCGATTTTATTGTCATCTTCCGGATCTTTAATAATTACCTTTTTACCTGCTTTAATTGTGTTGTCGCTTGCTATATTTGTACTTGCTTTTAATTTTTGTGTTCTTGTTTCCATCACTGTTTCTGTTCTATTACTTCAATTTGGTCTTATCTTTATTTGCTCCCTCCCAAAAGATTTTTTTCATCATTTTTTTTTCCAAATTGTTTTTTTTTTGGTTTTCTTTTGCAGTCTGGACAGCACCAACTTCCTTAGACTGTTGTATCCAATTTGATTTTCGCTCAGCCAGCTGCTGCAAGGAAACAGCATAAATATTATAAAAATTTAAAAAAGAATACATTTTAAAATGCATTAACATTGCAATGCATAAAAAACGTAGTAGAGAGATATGATCATTTTGTTTTATAATGTTCTAGATTTCACGAAATTAGCTCAAAATTAAACTAGAAATGTCTCAATAGGACACAGATGCCCCCGCTATGCATTATTATGAGATACTTTAGTGTGAGTAATAATAAAAAATTATGCATAAATTTGAAGATCAAGAAAGTTATTAGTATTTAAGCACTGTTGTCTGCATATATATAATCACAATGAAAAATACAAAGCTGTTCAGACCAATGAGAGATCAATAAAGTCAATCAAGTCAGTGAAACCCTGTTCTGTTGTGCTTGTCAGTGACACCCTGTTCTGTTGTGCTTTACATACACACACAACAGCTGGTTTGTGTAAAGCCCTTGCTATGGACATAGATATATACAAAAAGTAATCAACTTGCAACATGCTAAGGACGAATAAGATGTTTAAAATAAATTAATTATTGTATGTGTTCTACAAGGTTCTCCTTAGAAGAGTAAAGAAAGAAGAAGATGAAAGCATGTCTGCTAACCTTTCTGAGGCTGAGTTTTCAATACTGTCAACGCATGCACACAGTTTCTGTAAAAATTAATCACTAAGTGCTAACTCTTAACAATTAAGTGACCACAGTGGTTAGTTTTAATAAATAAGAACTTTTTTTTAAAGCTAAGCAATTTCATTTGTGGACGATGAATTTTAAATGAAATTGAGTCCGACTCTTTGACAGAAATGAAAACATTACTTAATTCTTACATTTTTACTTTATTACTTTTATATATTTAATTTACATAAGCTAAGAAAAGTTAGAACAATTAGGATAAATAGTTAGACCTAAAAAATCCCAAATTGCAGAGGTGTAGAATTTTGTTTCAACCCACTCCCCCTGCAGGACAAGTGAATGAGTAAGTGCACTCGCCCTTACAGAAAGTACACTTGCCCTTACATTTTAAATAAAATACTCTCTCTGTTGCAAGTTTTGTTTTTCTGTTATATATCTTTCTATTCTAACAGTCTCTCTCTCTCTCTCTCTCTCTCTCTCTCTCTCTCTCTCTGGATAGTTCAAACCGTAAAATGGGGACAGTACATGAAATCCTACAATATGGGGACACGTAGAAGGACGTATCGTACAAACCACTCTCTTTGCGTTTTTGAATCACAGTTCCCTCCCCTTCACTATTCTCACTTTATTTTTTAATTTGCTTTCCATCTAGTACTCCAAGAGATTAACTAAATGGGGTCATGTCCCAACACAAATTCTCTCGGGAAAAGAACATTTTATGGGGACCAGAGAAAATGCAAACTAGGGACATGTCCCAACAAAAACTCTTTCAGGGAAAGAAGCTTATTGGGACAAAAGAGATATGTCCTAGTGGGAACATGTCCCGACATAAATCATTTTCGGAGAGAGAATACACAACTTTGTGAGAAAAGACAGAATAGGGACATGTCCCAACATAAACTCAGACAAAACTACTGATGATATTAATGGGATATTTCTCTGTACACAGTTTCTTTTGCTGTAATGCTATAAAAGCACTTCATTAGCTGTGGTTACTGGGGAGCCAACCAAGACTCTGCTCTATGTGTATACGTAACTTAACCAGTGTTCCTTACTCGAGCTCCTTGGAGGCGATACTTGTTAAGGGTTGAGGGGCCAGGAGTACAGTAACCATTCAAAAGGCATCATAAAATGCGACTAAGCCTGTTCGAGTAATACGATTCATCTTTAGATTGCACCATGTGCTGGTTTTAAACCAAAAGTAAAGTCGAAGTCCTATTTTCTGTTGACCTAAAATTACCCTTTTGTGCACTATATAGCCTATTACTGTAGATGACTGACTATCTTGATGTGAATTTGGGTAGCAAGTCTTAATAAAATAAGAGAACACAAAGGATCCTTTTACTCTTTTATTTTTCAATTTATATGCAATTTCACAATATCTTTTGTTACTTACACCAAAGAAATACAGTCTTTTTGAACCTGTAAAATATTTTATTTCAAGGTTCCAAGCCTTCTAATATGATGTTGGACTTAAAAGTTTCTGGCATATTTCAAGTCATTTGGGCCTAAACGTATAGCCTCCAGAGTGTTAAAAAAGTTTAACTTTGATTGGGTCCAGTGAACAAGTTTTGAGCCCAGATGTCCCTTTGACTCTTTGTTTTTATGTATTTTGAAAATACATGTAACTATTCAAATTTATTTTGAAACACTAAGATCTTTCACATTTTTGCACTCCTTGGTAAATGAAATAAAATAAACATTTTATATCTCTTTCCAATTAGTTGATGCTAAAGCACATAATAAATTTTACATCAAAGACATTTCATAAACAAATATTTTGCCAGATTTAAAATATCTCTCAGTCTCAAAGAAAACAAGGGCCGTCACAAAAAAGTGACAGATGCCTCCAAAAAGGTTTTTGTATTGCTATATAGCTATTTTGACACAAAAAACAGAGTGCTATCCTTTCAGTAAACATAAGAGGGCCATGATGGCCCTAGGTCGCTCATCTGTCTATAAAACCTATAAGGTGGGAGATTTATAATGCTACCAATGAAGTCAACGAGAAAATGCCAATATCTAAACTCTAGTCCTTGTGGTCTGAGACAAGAAGATTTTAAAAGATTTTCCTAAATAACTATCTTATAGTGCACAAACCAAGTGTGTCACTATGTGATTAGTGAGCTAAAACAGTGAGATTTTGGAAAAGAAAACAACAAAGAGCTCTATAAAAGCTGAACCTTAATACGTAAATTATATGCATACAATGGACACTCGCTTTACGTCCAACCCAACCCGCTAACAAGACTAGATTTTTTAGAACAAATTTTTTCCCTTTATTTTAAATGGTCGTAAAACTGGATATTAAAACCAAGCAGCTATTCCGTAATAAGACAATTTTTTGAGACCAAATGACCAATTTATATGACATTTTTTGTATACTGATCTCGAAAATAAGACCATGCTATCAGCTTATAAAACAAAAATAAAAGCAAAAATTGTGTGACATTTAATCCTGCTTAGGGGATATTCAGACATGCATTTTTACAAAAATAACATTATGTTATGAACAGCATTATGTTATTAACATTGCAGCTAGTTTTGTTAATTGAGTGAAAGTGACAAATGTCAGTTACCCGTTTGCTAAGTGGTCGTTTCCTAGGTGTTAAATTAACCTTTTTTTCTTTTATCCTACAGGGGTATTGTTTCTATGCAAAAAGATCTCAGAAACTAGAGTTTCAGTGGATAGAAGACACAATCACATACACAGTGTGCTGTTTTCAAGTGAATTATGAAATTCTTTCTGATTAAATATGGAAATTCTTTTAAGTTTTACTTCTCAAATATAATAGCAATATATCAATTTAAATCAATTTATTTTCATAGATTTACAGCTTTTGTTCGTGTTCTGACACCATGGAAGAATAGGATCCTTGGTTATCGAGTTCTTAGATGAAATATATCATAGCGCTTAACCTTTTCAATCTTGGATGGGTAAAATGACCAACCCACTACTAATAAGACCAATTCCCTATTACGACCACTTTTTGAAAGAACCATTGATGGTCTTTATAGCGGTTTCCACTGTACATTGACACTTGGTCACTTCTCAGTTTCAAATCTTTCATTATTTTATTCTTTTTAAGTTCAACCTGGGCCAATGCCCAGGCTTGGTGTTTTATTCTCAACCATGGTAGTGATGCAAGCCCTGGATTCTTCTTTTGTAAGGAATGCACATCTTGTTTAGTTGGTGGCTTCCCCATCCTTACAGCACCAGAACCAAAGGGTTAATCAGACCCTTTTCTTCTACTGTCAACTTCTTTTTGTCTCCTAGAATAAATACAACACATTTAAAAATATTAAACAAAGAGAACCATTGGCCTTATAAATTCTGTTCTGAAGATTAGTGCTAAAAAAACAAATACGGTTATAATTTCTATGACTGCTGAAGTAGGTCACTAGGTCATAAATCATCATCTAAGGTCAGTTCTCCAACTAAACCTGTAGCTATGGTCTAAATTTGAAGGCTCATACAATATTAGTGTACAATATCATAAAAGGATCAATCCTGTAAAGTTTCATCAAAATCTGCCCTGCAGTTATGGAGATGTAATTACTAATTTAAAGCTAATTTCTACTTTCAGCTCTGACAGTCATCTTGTTCTGGAGACTGAAATGATTTAATTTATTTCTGTACAAACCAAGAAGCATTTCTGTTGAGTTTCATCAAAATCTTCCCATTGGTTAAGAAGATGTTGTTTTAAGGTTTTCTATTTTTAGTTTCCGTGACCATCTTGTTCAACAGACCAGAAAGAGTTGAGTTATATTGGTGCAGCATTATATTATATATTCTACTGAGTTTCATGAAAATCCAGCATGTGTATTAGAAGATGAGCTCATTTAAAGCAATTGTTGACAAATCATAACGACGAACAACCACTGACAACATTAGCTTACCACAAGCACTAAAGTGCTCAGGAAAGCTAATAAAAAATTAATGCATTAATATATTCTTACCAGTGCCTTGTTTTTTTTTTTCTTCTTTTTTATCTTTGCATCCCATTCCAAATCAAACTCATTGTCACTGTCTGAAACAATATTTTAAGTGACAGTCATGAAAAATGAAACAAAGAAATCATGTAAACAATGTTCCAGAAAAGCCAAAATAAAAAGCCAAAATCAAATAACTCAAATTATTGAGCAGAAACTGTATTATCATTTTTAAGAGAAGGCAACCTTGACCTGACTTGACTAAAACCAAATCCCAAGCTTTGTCTGCTCATAAACAACATACAAATCAAATTTCTCAAAAACCCTCCATCTTAGGTAATTGAGCGGAAACTGTTTTTCTTTTTTAGTAACAGTGACCCTGACCCGACCGCCTTCCTATCGAATAAGTTAAGTTTGAACATAAATTACCTACAAAAAAATTTCAGCAAATACCTCTATTTTAACGCAATTGAATAAGCTGAAACTGTTATTTATCATCAGTATCAGTGACCTTGAACAGACTGGCCACAAATCCAATTCTAAGCTAGGTCTTTCTGCAAGCTTGCAATATCCAAAGTTTCAGCAAGATTTGTTTATCCAAACGGAGCTCAACAAAAACGGTTACCATGCCCAAGTAAATCTCTCACAACTATGCAGGTTGGGACATACAGAAACATCTGGGGACATCCAGCAAAAACAAGCATCTGATTATTTATTATTAGGCCTAATCAAAAGAATGAGTTCAATGAAACACTAACCTTGCTCTGAGGAAACAGCTGGCATCTGATCTTGACTGGTTTATTAATGCCTGTGAGTCACAAATATCCATAGAGCCGAGATGATCTGTAAACTGCTCTACCGCCTCTAATCCTGAAATATTGGTAGATGTATTAAGAAATGTGAAGAGAGACAGACTACCTAAAAATTTGCGGAAATATTAACTGTTATGATGAATTTTTCACAACTTTAGTTAGGACCTGAAAAGATTTAATATTACATAACGCACGCTGACCTTGACCTTTATGAGTGGATCCTTGGGTTTTTGCACTACACTCATTCTCACTGTTGTTAACATATATGCAAAATACAAACAAGATTGTTCAATGCCTGTCAAAGTTATGGATCAGATAAAAATAGACATGACCTTTGACTCCCTTAAATAACCTTTATTTTTGAAATTGGAACCTGGGGTTTGTTAGTGACCGAGTTTAACATTCATGCCCAATGTTGCACAATGTGTGTCAAAGTTTTGGTCCGGACAGACATCGGACTTGCAATTTGACAGTTAAATCAAGATCACCGTTTTAAGGCCCATTAAGGTGGTATCATTTGTTATGGAATAACTGAAGTGAGTTGGATGTGTAAGATCCTAATTTTATGACAGTAAATTTGTTTCTCAGACTTCAAAGCTTCTTTCAGTTTGAAGTATCTTTGTGAAGCATGTGAATGTTAAATGTCATGCAAAAGTAACAAGTAAATCTGTGAGCTAATGCTCACTTGTGATACCCCCGCTGCGAGTATACAGAAATAATGTTCACCTCTTTTTAAAATGCGACACAAATTGTGCAATTATGTCATCTATATATAAAAATCTAAGTATTCGGTGAACAGGAAGTAGGTGAGCAAGGAGCATTAAATCGCTTTACACCATATGGGAATATATGATAAAGCAATAAGGGAAATATCAGGCTGCTGCATGTTTCAGTTGCTAAGAAAACTATAATGGAAATTGTGCATGTATGTTAACTATGTGCACAAATCTAAGTATTCTGTAAACAAGAAGTAGATGAGCAAGGAGCATAAAATCGCTTTACACCATATGGGACTATAGGATAAAGCATTATGCAAAAAATCAGGCTGCTGCATGTTATAGTTGCTTAGAAAACTGCAACGGAAATTGTGCATGTATGTCAACTATGTGTAAAAATCTAAGTATTTGGTGAACAGGAAGTAGATGAGCAAGGAGCATAAAATCACTTTACACCATATGGGACTATAGGATAAAGCATTATGCAAAAAATCAGGCTGCTGCATGTTATAGTTGCTTTGAAAACTGCGACGGAAATTGTGCATGTATGTCAACTATGTGTAAAAATCTAAGTATTTGGTGAACAGGAAGTAGATGAGCAAGGAGCATAAAATCACTTTACACCATATGGGACTATAGGATAAAGCATTATGCAAAATATCAGGCTGCTGCATGTTATAGTTGCTTAGAAAACTTCGACGGAAATTGTGCATGTATGTCAACTATGTGTAAAAATCTAAGTATTTGGTGAACAGGAAGTAGGTGAGCAAGGAGCATAAAATCGCTTTACACCATATGGGACTATAGGATAAAGCATTATGCAAAATATCAGGCTGCTGCATGTTATAGTTGCTTAGAAAACTTCGACGGAAATTGTGCATGTATGTCAACTACGTGTGAAAATCTAAGTATTTGGTGAACAAGCAGTAGGTGAGCAAGGAGCATAAAATCACTTTACACCATATGGGACTATAGGATAAAGCATTATGCATAATATCAGGCTGCTGAATGTTATAGTTGCTTAGAAAACTGTGACGGAAAATTAACATGCCCTTTGGTTGATGTAATGCACCTTTATAGTAACAAAACCTAAAATATTCAGCAAACAGGAAGTAGATGAGCAAGGAGCATGAAATTGCTTTACACCATATGGGACTATAGGATAAAGCAATATGCATAATATCAGGTTGCTGCATGTTATAGTTGCTTAGAAAACTGCGACGGAAAATTAACATGCCTTTTGGTCGATGTAATGCACCTTCATAGTAACAAAATCTAAAAATATGCGGCAAACAGGAAGTAGTTGAGCAAGGAGCATGAAATTGCTTTACACCATATGGGACTATAGGATAAAGCAATATGCAAAATATCAGGCTGCTGCATGTTATAGTTGCTGAGAAAACTGCGACGGAAATTTTGTTACGGACGGACGGACGGACGAACGGACAAGGGTAAAACAGTATACCCCCCTCTTCTTCGAAGCGGGGGTATAAAAATATAAGAGAAATATATAGCAATTTCTTACCTTGATAAAAGACTTTCTATGGGAGTCCAAACTTCCTATACTTCAACTGATGTAAACAATTAATGCCACAGGAAGACAGTCCATCACAAGGTCAACAATGTCTTAGAAGATAATTCATTAAAGAACAGTAGAAATGCACGAAAACAACATTCTCCAAGTGACTGTTCAAAAAATCTTACATCCATATTTGTTTACAAGTTTATAAAGTAGGACTTCCCAAAATGCACTTGGTAATTGAAGGTATGGTGTACAATATAGGACATCACTTTGAGGTTTCTGATAACATTCCAAATAATATTTACTAAAGAATACGTATTTTCTACTAGTTTTAGAAGTGTTTTTGAAATGTTGGAAGGCTAATAATATCATATTATTAGGTAAATTAGGTAAACAGTCTTATGCATTGTAAAAATACTTCTCACCAATGTTTTAAACCCACCCTCTAGGTACCTGTTTCACTTGTGATCACATATTGAACATTTATTTATTACAGGAAACAGTTTTCTACATAGTATTGTATCGGAATGTTTCGTCAATAATAATAATACATGTTAGTATTTATTTCAGTCTAAATAAAGCTAATCGCTTTTGCTATAGTTAGATAGCAATAAGGTATAAGAGGGCGTTCAAAAAGTTTGCAAAAAGTGCTACAATTTGTTTTTAAATTGTACAAAAAGCAAATTATCTTTCTGATTTTGCAGATTTGGCTATGTTGCATAATACTAAATTATTTTACAAAATTTATTGCTATTTATATTTTCATAAGAAAATGGCAGTCTCTATGGCAACATCGCTCAACGTAAATGGGACCAATTTGTAAAGAATTCCAGTGCAATTTCGTATGGAAAATGATGCACCATTGCGTTGTTTGTCGTGCTTGAATACATTGCTTCTTTTATTACCGTATACTAATAAAATATATAATCATAACACAGCACTAGCAGCAATAACAGTAATGCAATTAGGCAACATTTCTTGAATTCGAACGCAAAATTTAAGGTTACCCATGAAAAGTCTCCGTAGAGCTGAATTTAAACTACCCGCACAAGTATTTATACCCAAAAACTGGACCAACCGGTTTTGTATATTGATCCGTTGAGATAATAATTATCTGTTATACGTTGTATCGTGGAGAATTAAATACATAAGACTTGTTCATTTATACTTATTATGTTATTATTTGTCTTTTTACATATTACAAAACACTCGTTATTATTAAAAAACATTTCATTGAGTCATAAATATTTCATTGGTTTAAAGATAAGTACTATTTAACCTTCACTTTAAAAGGCAGATAATTCAATAATAACATTGAAAGTTATGTCCTATATTGTACACCATACCTTGCATTTTGAGAAATTTGTAAACAAACATGGATGCCAAATTTTAGTGTGAAGTCACTTTAAGAATGTTGATTTTGTGCATTTCAGCTGTTGCTTAGTGAATAAGACTCTAAGACATTGTTGTCCTTATTATGGACTGTCTTTGTGTATCAATAATTGTTGACAAAAGTGGAAGTATAGGAAGTTCGGACTCCCACAGAGAGTCTGTTTTCAAGGTAAGAAATTGCTACCAATTACACTTTTATTTAGTTTTTGCATGACTTAAAACATTCATATGCTCAGTAAATGATATGCGAAGCCACAAGAACTTTACAAGTCAGAAAACAAATGAACATTCATGAAATCATGATTTCACACACCCATTTCAATTCAGCTCTTTGATATAACCTTAAGTCGAGCTCACCACAAGCGAGCTCAACAAGAGTTGTCAGAGGAGACAGCATGCTTGACTATTTGATTCATTCAAGTGAAAAGGGGACATAATTTGACTGAAATGCATAATATTATCTGTTTAAATCTCTCACAACTGTACAGGTGGACACGTACAGAAACATCTGGGGGCATTTAGCAAAAACAATTATCTAGTGATTTAATATTAACAACAAAGTCGAACTCACCGCCTCCAGGCTTAAAGTCGAGCTCAGCGTAAAGCGAGCTCAACAAAAATTGATACAATTCCCAAGTTTAAATCTTTCACAACTATGCAGGTTGGGACATCCAGAAACATCTAGGAATATGCATCATAAAGACTCCAAGCTTAGAAGTAATGAAACACTTACCTTGCTCTTAGGAAACAGCTGGCATCTGATCTATATTTGACTGGTTTATTAATGGCTGGGAGTCACCGCTATCCATGGAGTTGAGACGATCTGTAAACTGTTCTACCACCTCCAATCCTGAAATATTGGTAGACGTATAAAAGTTTAGAAATATGAATAGAGAAAAGTTACTTAGAAATTTGTTAAAATATTGATGTGATAAATTAAACATGGCCACAGCTCTGTATCTTGGGACCCTTAAAGATTTAATATTAGCTAAGATAATGCTGACCCTGACCTGTATGATGGCAACTTTGGGTTTTTGAAAAACACTTATTTTCACAGATGTTACATATATGCAAAATACAAAAAAGATTGCTCACTGAATGTCAAAGTTATGTGCCGGACAAACTTTGAGAAGACTTTGAACCCAAAATTTGACCTTGACCTTTGAAATGGGAATGGGATTTGCACCTGATACTCTGTCTAACTGAGGTTAACATTCATTCAAAAACCTGATTGCTCATGCATGTCAAAGTTATGGTTCCGATGGATACATGTATGTACGTAGGCACGCACACACAACAACAGACTGCAAATGTGTCATATACATGATATAAGTTGAGCTTACCACTAGCAAGCTTACCAAGTACAGCTCACTGCACGAGTTTGATAAAATTGGTTCAAATTCCCAAGTTGTAAATCTCTCACAACTATGCACTTGGGGACATAAATAAACATCTGGGGACATGCAGCAAAAATATGCATCAAGTGATTTATTGTTAAGCCATACCTTGCTCTGAGGGAACAGCTGGCATCTGATCTATATTTGACTGGTTTATTGATGGCTGGGAGTCACAGCTATCCATGGAGTCTAGACGATCGGTAAAGTTCTCTACCGCCTCCAATCCTGAAATATTGGTAGATGTTTTTAGAAATGTTAAGAGACAAACCACCTAGAATTTGTGTAAATATTAAGCTCTAGATCTTGAAACTTGAAAAGATTTATTATAAATTAACTTTAATAATATTGACACAATATGTACAATGCAGTCCGCTTAATATGGGTTACACCCAATTCATATGAAATCTCAAATGGGCCAATAGGAGATAACCTGGGCCAATACAGGTTTTACTGAGCCAATATGAGATCGCATGATTCTGATTGAATAATGAACTGGTCCAATATGAATTGAATCACTTCCTTTTAAGCAAAGCGGCAGAGGATAAGTTTATGTTGCCGCTTTTGGTGATTTCTTTCTGTGTAATAAAAGTCTTTAAGTTTATCTAACTCGCTAACTAGTACAACAACAACGCGGATGTCTGCAGCAAGAATTCTTGAAACCAAAAAAAAAGACAGTGATTTTTAAGGGATTACTCTTCATTTGAGCAAGTTTATTGAGCATAACTTTTGCAAAAAGGATCAAAACTTAGTTTGGATAGCTTACAGACGTGTGAAATTCAGTATTTACATGTGGAAGTTGTGGATGGAATGTGCCAGAAAGTAAACTTATTTTGGATATATTTGGATAAAAACTTAATGGGGTCCTACCGATATACAGAGTTATCTCAATATTCTGTTTTAAGTTACCTCCCTTTGTAACGTGCACCTGTCACTGGGTAGTTCAGGTCTGAGATTGACAATTTAAACAGACATGCTGTAGTTATCCGTGGTCCTTTCAAATGCGTTTTTAAAGGGCCTGGTTGGTGAGAGTTTAGCCTAATGCACAAAAAAATGTTTGATTATTATCATAGAATGGAAAAATGAAAGTTTTATAGCGCAGCCAAGTGCATAATATTTAAATTTGCTCTTCAAACCATTAAATATGTTGGACAGGTTTGTGTTTAACATCATAAATGTTCGACCCCTTCGGTAACTAATAAAGAGTAAAAAAAAATACACATTTCTTATGCTCAAAAATGATTTGATGAAAAGAAAAGTAAGAAACTCTTAATAAACAGGTAGCAAAATTATTAACAGATGTTATTAAATAAAGATTGACGTCCGCCAATGAAATGCACATTTACTTTTATGACCATGGCAAGAAATTAAATAGATTTTTTTTATATAATTGGACATTTTCCTACAAATTAAATTTACACCATTCGGTTCATAGATTTGTGTCATGTTCGTATTAACGTATTTTCCATTTTACTGCTCTTTCTTTTTCCAAAATGTTCGTTCTTATTCTTACACAATTAAAACATATTTAAACATGGTTTCATAATGTTGTCACGTTTTTCTCTTTGTTTCAGAATTTTGTTAAGTTCATTTAGTTTTACAATCAATTTTAAATCATTTAATAAAAAAAATGTTTGGGTAAAACTTTCCTGAGTGCTATTTTATTTAATTCAGTTTGGAGCGCTTAAGATGCCAATATCAAATAGTCAATGTCTCGGTTCTCAAACAACAGTGTGACAATTAATTAGAATATTTAATCTCTATAGTCAGTTTTCTAAAACAACACTATTACCCCCAACAAGCAACTTTTTCAACCTCTCACAAATCTACAACTGAACTTCAAAAGACCTATATCACACCTGCAGCTGGTAAAACCCAGTGTTGCTAATTAGATTACGTAACATGGTCATAAAACACCAGGCCCTTTTCTTAATAAGCATTGTTTGCATGACTTAACAGTTATTGGCTTAAGTGAAAGTTTTAAAAATATTTAATTTCCATGCCAGCCAATCAATATATTTTCATAAAGGATACGTGCGGTTACGTACATAGCTAAAGTTGCATTTATTTATTAACTTAAAATCAATTTACTAAGATGATGGTTATTTCTTATATGCTTGTTTCACTTTTTTTGTTCATTCGACAATGCATTTTAACTTTGAAAGCAGTTT